>JACXGM010027607.1:0-14412 GCA_016801145.1 Umbra pygmaea | reverse complement strand
GAGAGAGAGACGGGAGAAACAGAACAGAGAGAGACGAGAGAGAGACGGGAGAAACAGAACAGAGGAAGGAAGGATGGTGTAATTCATGTAATTATCTGCTTTGTGTTCTATTTGGGTTTTGTTCTGATGTGAATCCTTGTTGTTGCAACAATGAAAAGACAACAGTTAATCCTGTTTGTGTAACCTACAGTACAAACTAACACAGAAACAGCACCAGCATTTCACATCCATTTAAGGGGTAATCTGTAGGTGCTGTATGCATTTCCAGACTCAATTATGAATCAACTCTACCTATTCACTCTTGAAGAATAGTAAATTAGTTTAACTGATATACCATAACTTAAAATATAGACTTGTGTCACTTTAAAATTACTTTTTTCTGGTACACCAGAAAAGGTTACAAAATGGTAATTTGGCACCCTTTAATAGGGGAACTATTTTCTCTTATCTTTTTTTGTTCAGGATATTTTGCTCCCATGCAAAAACATTTTAATTTAAGGTCCTACCTGGATCACATAAATAGTTATTTTAAAGATGCACACACAGGGACAGCCAAACAAACTTTTACCAGCCTTTTATCAAGACATGGGTGAAGAATGTGCTTCATTATTTTTTAAACTGCTGATTGCCACTTTTAACATTTCTGTTAAATGTTTGTTTTGATTTTCAGGGTTGAGGGAATACAGTAGTAATGACAGGAAACTGTCATGGCATTTTCAAAGCTCTCATCTGCATTTCTATCCACTCCGACTGATGAAAGGCATATTTTGGGAAGCAGAGGGAATTTATTTTTGAAGATAAAAACAGCCAATTTTGAAATGAAATGGGTGATGGAAAAATACAATTGTTGATGCTTAAACAATACAGTGTCTGGTGTTTTAAATTGCAGTAGGAGTTTTGAATGGCAATGCAATGCATTCTCATGGTAAGGTAACCTTACGTAATGGGAATTTCGGCCCATTACATGGGCAGACTGACGATATTGGCCAATCAAAATGTGAGTTTTTTTACATATTGAATCTCCCTTCTACCGGAAGACTTCCAAGAATAGACCAATTGTTTACAATTTAAAATACTTGGGGAACGTTTAGTTCAGGGATAATATGCTAGGTTAGTGAGGTTAAGGTTAGGGTAAGGTAAGTTGAGGTTAAGGTTAGTGTAAGGTCAAGGTCAACTGACTTGAGTTTTACTACATTTTGTAAACGTACGAGGCATACATTTTCCTGCCTTCGGAAATGTCACGTGTGGACGTTTATATATAGTTTTTTTACGATTTCTTACGATTTTGTACGTATAGCCATAAGAATAGGTTGGACGATAGGCCAGCTGGAGTGGGGTGTAAATTATATTGATGTGTTGAATAAAAACAAATTTCACTATTCATATTCATGTGAACAAACTATGTTTAAAGGACAAAAGCATTATCATGGAAAGGCGTTGCCACCTGTCGGCTGAGGGTCATAGATTTACAGACCATCGAGTAAGGTACTGCTCCATAAGAATATACTTTCAGGGGAAATGCAACAGTTCTGTCTGTTTCTACCTTAACATAGATTGACAAGCTACTGTAGATTCAGATTATAAAATAAACTGGGTATGGCCAGATGAACAGCTGTCAATTACTACTGTTAGCAACATCCCTGAAGGTGAACATCTGTCATAAAACATGGTGCTATTCTGAATGGAGAAAATTGAGGAATAAAGCACACTGAATGCTCACCATGGTTAGACTTCAGATTGAGACAATCAGCCTCAATGCTCAGCACGGAGAGCCCAGCATTCATGTAAATCAACAGGCTGGATGAGATGATTGATCATAATTGGACATTCCTTGATGTCCTTGGTTGATATCATGTCCATTTCTCAGGAATAAAATGTGGCTTTGTGCTTCTTTCATTCCAACTAAGTATGTCACTACTAGTCCTATTGTGCCAGCAGCTTTTAAATATCAGCTGCCGCAGTGTGCAGCACAGGTCAAACACATGCTAACTAACATGCTATCTCGCAAAAGAGTGCTAACTAACATGCTAACTAACATGCTAACTAACATGCTCTCTACACGAGCAGTGTGCTGTGTATCGAACACTGCAAAGGACAGCTCTGAGTGGGCTATTATTTCTGCAGCTTTGATAAAATGTTAGTTAGAGCCAATTGTGTTTCTCTCAAATCAAATATTGTGTCTTTCAAATCATGACTTCTGTCATTTTTCTCTCGTTATTGCGTTGTATTATAAACCCACTGGGAAATGACTGCTATTCTGTGAGTTTTCTAAGTTTTTCCTAGATGGGTGTGTTGCTATTTGCATGTCGCCAACATCCTTTCTAATTGTTAAATTAGCAATATACAATGGCACTGAAGATGCCTGGAACATGACTGAGTTTCAAATTGATGAAGATATTGATGTACTATTGAAGGACTGGGACTCAGATGCAGTTTAACAAGGAACAAAGTTTGGAGAGGTTTTAATGAGGGCTTTGTTAGTTAGTAAATGCCCCTCCTACCATTAACACTAATTTGTTTACTTTCAAATCATTTCAAATCGTGTTCTGCTGAATATGATTTTGCTTGACATACCCATCTAGAAAATGACTGTTCTTTCCTCTCAGCTTGTCAAGTCATGTGCAATTTGTGTTTATGTGTTGTGTTTAAATCTTCATGTTATTATTAACGCTATTTTAATAAAACAAATAAGGGTTCATCTCTGCAAAGGTCCAGTCCTATCTGAGCAGAGGCCTAACCGTTACTGAGTATGGCACTATTACCCTGATTGTCTGCTGTTACTCAGTTGACAGTGTGTTTCTAAAAATGGCTGTCCTAATAATTCTTAAAAGGAGGTAAAGTTTCAGCTACAGGTTCGTTGCACTCTGGCAGGGGGACTCAATTTCGTCAAGGATGGGCTTGAGGTGTTGTGCTGATATTCAAGCAGAGATGTCTGTCAGGCATGCCGAAATAAAAAAACAGCATGACACCTGCATATCAACAATAGCATAGAACATGTAATGGACTTTGTCTGACATTTTAGACGTCAGATGGTTCAGTTGTTGGTTTCTTGAACAGCGGAGTGCCTCTAGCCATCTTGACCTCAGAACGTCAGGAATGAATTGGTGATGAGTTTGTGGAGTTGAGTGGGAGTATCTGCTTACTGACTGAAATGTAAATTTAAAGGTCTCTAGAGGCCTTTAGAGGTGACCTGGAGAATCAAGGAAGGTATGAAGTTGTCAGGGCAGGTTTCCAGAGAACTGGACATCATATCCACATGGCTAATGTGCAGAGTGAGAGAGGTGCAGATGTCATCCACCATTTTTTGTGATTGACAGAGTCATCTGCTGGTTGATGACAGATGGAAACAATTCTACCTGTGTTAAGTGACATTGACTGCATGGAATTCAGAGAAAGAGCATCAAATCTCCACTTTGAGTAAATGCAGTGCTCCTTGCCGCAACCACGACAAACATATGCTTTCAGACTATGGGAAAACAGTGTGTTTAGAAGTTTCTTCTGGGGTAATCCAGGTCTCATTCATTGCGAAGATTCAAGGGCCTGAAGGGAGCATATGCTGAGATTAACTGCCCCTTCAATAGAAAAAATAGTAGAATTCCATGATCTGTGCACGCAGGGTTCATTACTTCAACGCTTTTCAACTGTGGTGTGGGAAGTGTCTTTGAAAACTACAGAAAAGACTATGCTACAAAAATGCTGAACGAGATCTGAAATAAGGAAAAACAATGATAAACCTATGTTGGATTGTGAACTGAGAAAGTGTGGTGGCCTTTCTATCTGGCCTTCCTCGAATAACTCGTCCTAACGACAACAATAAAGCCACTTCTAAACAATGCTGCTCACAGTACAACTGTTGCAAAAACATAATTATTTTGGGAAGATAGAGAGCAGAACAGGCAAGACAATAGCAGATAAACATATCAAATATAGAGAAAATTAAATGTAACAAATATATGTTCAGCTATCACCTCTGGACAAAGCCGAAGGCCTCTAGTTACTTATAGAAGAACTGACTGACTTGTCTTGGGGTTCAAACTAGCAGTTGCAGTGGCTGGGATTGTGAATCAAATATCTGCAACACTGGGATAAAGAATAGTATAGAAATAGCATTCATTTTTATGGGGGGGTTGCCCTTGAGTGTTTGGGTAGGTCCGAGCTGTGCCACTCGCTCAGGTGGGAGCTGGAGCATAGACTGGCATGATGGCTTCTGGGTAATTGCGGTAGTCTCCCGGAAAAGAATTGTGGAGGATTATGTTTTTAAGCCGAACCACTGGGATGAAACCGTGAATTTGTCAGGTGAGCGGGCGGCCATCTGACCGGTAACTGAAAGATTGCTGGATCAAATCCACAAGCCGGCAAGGAGAACAATCTCTTAAACTGACCTTGAGCAAGACAGTTAAACCCTAATTGGTCCTCAGTGAGAGTGCCTCCTGAATAAAATGTAGGTGGGATCAAGGGGAAGACAGATGTGTGAGCGAGTTGAGAAGTAACTCGATCTATGTATCTGAAAGAAGAGTGGAGTCATGCTGTATTCAAGCTCAGTTCTTATTGGTCAAACTGACGCATCCATGTGCACTACCTAACTGCCTTGCTGCATTCTAGTTCCTACCTGTGGATTGTCAGCAAAGCAAATACTGTAACAATGGTTTGGGCGAAACATCAAATGTGCACACTTAACACTACGTGCATTTAGTTACCAAAATAAAAGTTTTTGAGTAAATGAGGGACATAACTGTCTATTCTGGGTGAGCAGGTGAGGACCTTGTCTGTGTCCGTTAATGGCCTTTTTGTTGACCTGTTCTTCTTTCTTTTCAGAACCCAGATTCACTTCACGGTGGCCATTGACTTCACTGCATCGAATGGTAAGGCCCCGATGTAGGCAACAACCATAGAAATGGAATGGATACAAAAGACATATCACTTCAAATCAATGTAGCAGAATGGTCAGAGCGGCAGCCATTTCTTACGTGTACCATTCCATTGCAAAGATCTAGCGGCCTTCTTCCGCATTAAACTGACTTGTGCGTTGTCACCTTGACAACTAACAACAATCGCCATTTTGTTGTGTACTAATCGAATGACCACGCCAAGCAGTTCAATGGCCTTTCTATCCATTCTATTTCTATGGCAACAACACTATACAGCTCTTTTCACTGCATGAATACTGTCGACCGAAACATAGACCAGCATGATGAGGTCTATACTCCATGCTGACCTCTGAACTCTAACCCTATTTTGTACTTCAGGTAACCCATCCCAATCCACGTCTCTGCACTACATGAACCCGTACCAGATGAATGCGTACGCCATGGCCCTGAAGGCAGTAGGAGAGATCATCCAGGACTACGACAGTGATAAGATGTTCCCTGCTCTTGGGTTTGGAGCTAAGCTTCCTCCAGATGGACAGGTCTCCCACGAGTTCCCCCTGGTAACTCATCTATCATCAAGATTGATCCCTACTGGGGACCTGCCAAAAGCTTTGTCTTTTTTTTAGGTTTTCACTTCACCTCAGTCACGCTCACCCATATTGGTAGGATCTGCCAGGAGGTTTGAAGTAAACACATAGGACATTGAAAGCTAATCTCCCCTGAAGTACAAACTCCCTGTCATCAGATAGCGAGTCCCAGAACCCTAATATAGACATGCGAACTAAAGCATTCTGTCTACTGTAACACCCAAATATCTCAAGGACAAACACACACACACACACACACACAAACACATTAGCAGTTTTTAGGGTTTTAGTGCATGCAGGGTAGTGGTAAGTTTCCATAGTTTTTATTGTTAGGGCAGTTATTATTTCTACATGTTATTGTTTAAATGGTAAAGATGTCTCTATGTAATCTTGTGTCAGACCCAAGAAGTCTTGTTTACACTACTAACATTTTCTTTTTAATTAGGATTTTACAATGAAAAAGTAATTCCATTTGGGTCATATCATCTCATATTGATGATTATTCTGTAGCTGCTGCTTTATATATATTGTACATCACCAATCTAGCTACCTACCAGGGCAGCTGACGGGGGGGACAACCGGGAATGTTGTCCCGGGCCCAGTCCTGAGGGGGGCCCAAAATTTTGTTTTTGCACAGTACATTTTTTTAGCGGGGGGCCCTAAATGTGGAGTTTGTCCTGGGCCCACAGATTCCTGTCAGCAGCCCTGCTACCTACTATAATCAATAAGTAAGCTAACAAAATCTACTGTAATCAGTCAGTAAGCTACCAATATAGATTCTTTTCACCTTAATTTATACAGGGAACACAAGCTAATACACAAGCTAATAATAAAAAATAAACCTTTAAAGAAACATTCAGAGTAATCGGTAAAAAGGTCATGTAACAGACATTTAAATGTGCTTACTGGCACTAAACCCTCTAGCTTAAGTTTGCTGTCTATCTCATTCCATATGTGTTGTGATGGTATTCAAACGCAGTTTAACTTAACTCAGACTGAACCTACGGAATCTCTAGGATCAACTGGTCCTGTGACTGAGTCTGCTATTGCATTTTTTAATTTAGATAGTAAGATCTGATACTTCTAAAAGTCAAGGAATCCCAGCCCACTGAAGTCTATAACCAACAATGACTTATGCTGCATGATCCAAATTTTTCAATGCTGAAGCTGACCCACATGTATATAGTACATCAATATGATCAATCCCCAACATAAAAGTGGCCTGTACTGTACTGTGTGCTTTCGATGTTGTGACGAAAGACATGATTTATAGCTATAAAAAAGGCAATTCTAAATGTCAGTTTCCTCATCAGCTCAGGAATCTGTGTTTTGAAAGAGAGAGTGAAATCTTTCCAAATTCCCAAATGTAATGAGTGCAGCTGTACATTTACTAGTGATGTTTGCAAGACAAGACAATTTAGAGATAGATAAGCAGTGTTCAGATAAGCTAGAAGTTGTTTCTCTAGCTTTAGGACATGGCACATTTTATTCTAAGAATAGCATATTCTGTTCCTAGCCCTAGTGTGTATAGTGTTCTTAACTGCAATGGCAATAAAGATACTAATAAATTGCCTTAATGCCAGCTCACCTTTATGAATAGTCTACTATACTGTATATACTATAATAAATCGGCAAGCTAGCTATTTCTACTGTAATCAGTCAGTAAGATAGCTTTATCTGTATAGCCATCAATATGCTAGCTTTATTAAATATACAATATGTAGTGTGTGGCCGCCAGGTGTCTCTCAATCAAAACAATAGCAAAAGTTGTACTTGGATGACGTCGGGAAGTAGCGTGGGATCATGGGTTTGTTATAGTCGTCAATGACAACCTTCCAATTTAGCGTCTCCGGCAGAAAAAAATGTTCACTGACAAAGTAATGTATTGTTAAAAATGTTATAACTTTATTCAAAGTTTATATTGACGGGCGACAAAATAAAACGTCCCGTGTCTTCAAAATATATTACAAATTTCTCTGGATTTTAAAGTTGGTGGAAACATTTAGGATAATGTAAGTACACAACTAAGAAATATATATAATATAGGTATAGTGATGTTTTCTTTTAATGCAAAGACAAAGTATGTATTTTGTTATTGTTTTGATAGATATTACATATTGTACCTTTATTTGTTAATCAATCCCTAAAGCAAGCTAGCTATTTCTACTGTAATCAGTCAATAAGCGAACTATATCTACTGTACTTTAATCTATCAGGACGTTAGCTATAGGCTACTGTAATCAGTCAATAAGCGAACTATATCTACTGTACTTTAATCTATCAGGACGTTAGCTATAGGCTACTGTAATCAGTCAATAAGCGAACTATATCTACTGTACTTTAATCTATCAGGACGGCTACCTACTGTAAATAACAAGGAAGCTAATCAGTCACTAAGCTAGCTCCCCAGTACAAAATAAAAATACTAAACCCTCCCCAAGATTCAAATTAAAGAACTTGACACTCTCTTATTTCCCTTTTTGTCTCATGTTCAATCAATCACATTTATTTTATTAAGTCGTTTTTATAACAGCAGTCATCAGAAAGTGGTTTGATAGATACCAGGCCTGAAAATCCCAAGAGCATGCAACAACAAGTGATGCACAGTGGCTAGGAAAAACTACCTAGTAGGTGGGTCCTAGGAAGAAACCTAGAGAGGGGCTGGACTCAAGGGAGTGGCCAGTCCTGTTCTGGCTGTACCGGGTGTTAAACTCTAATCTCTCCATTAGTGACATTTTCAATGGCTGGGAGGGAACTGCCCATCCCTGCATGTAGAGCTTCATTAGGCCACATTTGTTTTTTCGGCCATATTATCCCAACAGAGAGTGAAGCTGTGCCTTTTCAGAGCATATCCTAATTCTCAGTTAACAACCCTGCACAACATTTCTTTTCAGTAAAGTTGTTATACAGTATGTGGTTTCTCAACTAGCTTTATTTATCATCTACCTTTTGCACTACATGTTGCTATGGAGAAAAGGCGTCTGCCAATTTTCCAAATTGCAAAGGAGACAAACCTCAAAAGGTTTGAAGTGTAAAGGTAGAGTTGTGTCTTATTTTTGGTGGTTATACAGGCATATCAACATTGTTATTTATTAAGCTTTGTACCCACCCAGTGGAGTCTCCTCAATATTTTCCAATATTTTATTTCTGAACAATTCAACTAATTAGCTGTTCAACAGCAGAAGGTAACTCACTAAAGTGTATTGTTTGTATTTTTTCTTCATTCCAGAATGGCAACAAAGAGAATCCTTCCTGTAATGGGATGGAGGGCATCTTAGATGCATATCATCAGAGTCTGAAGACCGTCCAACTCTATGGACCCACCAACTTCGCACCAGTCGTCAACCATGTGGCCAAGTGAGTCATTGGTGAACAATGACAGTATTCCTATATTAATCTAGAGAAGGACACTGGCTTAACAATTTGAACTGAGACCAAGGAATGAGAGTGAGTCGTTGTGAGTCTGAGTGAACCAGGCGTTGACTCTTATTTCCGCTAAACTGGTCCCAGAACTGTTTGTGGTTTTACAGTCAACTTCTACAGTTATTATTCGACAGTCTTGTCACGTATTAAAGTATTTGCACAAGCAGACCGTTAGAGATGGCTTTGCAGCCGATAACGATGTGGGCTCCGGCGGCATGTCAGCAACAGCACTGAGAAGCTGATCATCAATCGACCTTATCTCAACCTTGGTTAGAGTTTGTTGAAGAAAATCAGGCAACTCTTGGCTCCAATGGATGCCAACCAACCAGACAAGCAATTAGAGTTACTATACCAATAAATAGGCTTTTTATGGATGCGTTTTATGGATGTGCTGTGATTAAATGGAGGGGAAATAAACAATCAACCGTTATTGTGGTGACGGATGTAAGTGGACTAGGGTTAGATATGATTAATGAGCTGGGGCACATTGTTTTGTGTGTGTGTGTGTGTGCATGTGCGCATGCGCATGCGTGTGTGTGTGTGTGTGTGTGTGTGTGTGTGTGTGTGTGTGTGTGTGTGTGTGTGTGTGTGTGTGTGTGTGTGTGTGTGTGTGTGTGTGTTGTGAGGCTGGAGGTCCATTTAATCCCTCCTAATGTCTCTGTATTATGTCACACCTGCCCCACCAACACACACACATCTGTCCCTCTAATGAAGGCCCCTGCTTGCCTTTAATTAAAATGTCAGCTGTAGTGTAGCCACGTCGTCTGACAGGATGAATTATAATTCAACAGAAAGGACTCGAAAATGACCCCCAGAGTTCCTCCCTAACATGTCAAAACATCCATTGCTTTGGCGTAATAACCTATGTGTTTGTCCCATTCCATCTTTCCGGTCTGAATAAAACAACCTGGCAGCAGCTGATTTTGCATTCATTCAACAAAGTGGTTAATTAATCCCTAATACTTACTACTATTTATGTGATAGACTAGTTGCCAGTTTATTAGGTACACCCATCTAGTACCAGGTTTAGCTACGGAATAGCCTGAATTCTCCAAGTCTTTGAAATGTTGGACTGGGATGTTGCTCCATGCTGGTGTGAATGCATTGTACATTCTGTGGACCCCTTTCATCTCGCTCCATATCTAGAGTCAATGACCTTACCAATGCACCATTCAGGGTCCCCCAGAACCAAGCAATTTCTTTCCACTGCTCAACTGGCTGATGTTAGCGACCATGTCCACTGGTCTTTCTTCTTCTGCTTTGTAGCTGATAGGAGTGGAACCCTAGGGTGCTGTCTGATGTACCGTAAAGCCCAACCGTGACAAGTTCTTTCCTAGAAGCTGTTCTGCACATCCCTTTTGTACTTTGTCTTTTTGTCGTCTGTCTGTTAGCTTGCACAATTCTTCCCACCGTTTTCCCTCATAGGAATGCAACTGGCCGGATACATTTGTCTGAATGCCCAAACATTTAAGGAAATTGACATGATTACTACAAATGCATATTTGACCCAGGCTCTACACGGGTTGTCTAGGACACAGCTTTCACTTACACAGAAGCTCTGCTGCTCTATTGTAGAATTCCTGTTGTTGTAGTTCTGATGGGAACAAATTATAATATTAATAATACTAGGCTATATATTGCTATGTATTTGAGATGTATGTACAACTGTAGGTTGTAAGCATGGATCGTTGTTACTTAGTCATCCTCATTGCAAAAAAAAGATATACAAAGCTAGCTATGAGATACATTGGACTAATACATTGGGCTAAGCTTAAGGTAAATAATGAACTTTCTGGTAATCACCGCAACATTTGTAAGAATGTGATACATTTGGGGTGGAGAGCTTAGTGGGTAAGAGCATTGGGCTAGTAAACAAAAGGTTGTTGGTTCTAAATCCCAGTCTGGCATTCTGTCCCTAACACAGTTAATCCTAATTGTTCCCAGATAAATTGCAGTAAATTCGATTTTTTCTTCAGATACTTTACTTATAAGATAACAGTAACAATGTGCTTTTTTAGAAAAGTAGATATGACATGTAGTACTCATTGCATTATATTCAATGAAATTGTAGGAAATGTTTGAAACCTACAGGAAGCAAGCTGCCAACACGTGGTTGAAAGTGGATTCTGAAGTAGAAGATAAAAGCTGGGTTCTGAGAAAATACACAATTGGTGTATTGAGACATTTACTGTTTTTAAACTTAAGTATATATACCATGAATGTGACAAACTAAAACATGTATTGTTTTATTTATACTGATTGCCTGTCTATACATCTTTAAAGAAACTTGGGGGTTTATGGCTGACATACCAAGGCTTAGCACTATATCCGTAGTATTCAGTGATGCGACATGTTTACAGTATCCATACTATAGAAATAAAGAAATATGTCTTGCAATTCTAAACCCATAAATACATAATTCATTTTATGGACTTTTATAAATGACTAATGGAATCTAGGCCATGTACTGTATACACAGAACACTGCAGGGACGTACACTCACCTAAAGGATTATTAGGAACACCATACTAATACTGTGTTTGACCCCCTTTCGCCTTCAGAACTGCCTTAATTCTACGTGGCATTGATTCAACAAAGTGCTGAAAGCATTCTTTAAAAATGTTGGCCCATATTGATAGAATAGCATCTTGCAGTTGATGGAGATTTGTGGGATGCACATCCAGGGCACGAAGCTCCCGTTCCACCACATCCCAAAGATGCTCTATTGGGTTGAGATCTGGTGACTGTGGGGGCCATTTTAGTACAGTGAACTCATTGTCATGTTCAAGAAACAAATTTGAAATGATTCGAGCTTTGTGACATGGTGCATTATTCTGCTGGAAGTAGCCATCAGAGGATGGGTACATGGTGGCCATAAAGGGATGGACATGGTCAGAAACAATGCTCAGGTAGGCCGTGGCATTTAAACGATGCCCAATTGGCACTAAGGGGCCTAAAGTGTGCCAAGAAAACATCCCCCACACATTACACCACCACCACCAGCCTGCACAGTGGTAACAAGGCATGATGGATCCATGTTCTCATTCTGTTTACGCCAAATTCTGACTCTACCATCTGAATGTCTCAAACAGAAATCGAGATACTCATCAGACCAGGTAACATTTTTTCAGTCTTCAACTGTTCAATTTTGGTGAGCTCTTGCAAATTGTAGCCTCTTTTTCCTATTTGTGGTGGAGATGAGTGGTACCCGGTGGGGTCCTCTGCTGTTGTAGTCCATCCGCCTCAAGGTTGTGTGTGTTGTGGCTTCACAAATGCTTTGCTGCATATTTCGGTTGTAACGAGTGGTTATTTCAGTCAAAGTTGCCCTTCTATCAGCTTGAAGCAGTCTGCCCATTCTCCTCTGACCTCTAGCATCAACAAGGCATTTTCGCCCACAGGACTGCCGTGTACTGGATGTTTTTCCCTTTTCACACCATTCTTTGTAAACCTTAGAAATGGTTGTGCGTGAAAATCCCAGTAACTGAGCAGATTGTGATGTACTCAGACCGGCCCGTCTGGCACCAACAACCATGCCACACTCAAAATTGCTTAAATCCCTTTTCTTTCCCATTCTGACATATAGTTTGGAGTTAAGGAGATTGTCTTGACCAGGACCACACCCCTAAATGCATTGAAGCAACTGCCATGTGATTGGTTGAGTAGATAATTGCATTAATGAGAAATTGACCGGGTGTTCCTAATAATCCTTTAGGTGAGTGTATGTGGCTTAACCAGATAGTATACCATAGAGTGCTAGAAGATACTGTGTGTATGCCTTTGTTTGCCCTTGACAAATATCAGCACTAGAGAACACAGCATGATGTATTTTACACGTCTATATTAAGGCTCTGGGACTCGCTCTGAGGACAGGGAGATTGTATTTGGATGGAGATTGTCTTTTAACGTCTTTTTTCTTAACGCTCAAACAGTTCTGAGGTAAACGCAATACATTTGAAATGCACTTATAACTCCCCTCACTAAAGACCTTAATCGGCATGGTAAATATGGTGTGGATACCATCAGGAAAATAATCAATTGGTAGGAATTAACTCACTTGGGGAAACAAATAAAAGCCGACAGGCCAGGTTTATCCTAAAATTATCCCTGGAAATAAGAAGAATTTAAGGGTCAAGATAATAATGAAGGAAATGTATGTTAGGAAGACAGTATGTCTAACTGGTATGGTATTAAGTAGTAATTAGGTCTAACTGGAATGGTATTGTTAGGTTAGTAATGACATAGGTTTAACTGCTATGGTATTTTTAGGTTAGGAATTAAATAGGTCTAACTGGTAAACAAATGCCTGACTAGGAATGCAGTATGTCTAACTGGCGTGCTAATGCTCTGTTATGAAGGGCGTAGTCTGTTATGCTAATGATAGGAAAAGCGTAGTTCAGCTGTTATGCTAATGATAGCCGGTCTAACTGGTGTTATCCGTCTCTTAGATACGCATCAGCCGTGCAGGATGGTTCTCAGTACTTCGTCCTTCTGATCATCACAGACGGCGTCATATCAGACATGGCCCAGACCAAGGAAGCCATCGTCAATGTGAGTGTCCCCATTACCCATTACCCATAATCCTAGACTATTTCCCATCTTGTCTCTGTGTGTCTCTATCTCTCTCTATCCTCGCTGGTTCTCTCTTTGAGTTTTTGAAAAAAATATATAGTTTTGAAAATCTATTTTCAAAATGTATAGTTTTGTATATCATTCTTCCCATATGAATGTCCCTTAACTTCACCGTGTGAATATACAGTGTTCAGCATCCTGCTGTCCAACGACGGAGCGGCGTCCTGCACACAGATGACCTCTAACATTAGATCTCACAGCAGACTGGGTTTAAAGGGAATTTGCGACTGTTAGTCAAACCATTAGAACAGCCACACCTTCCTTTTAAGATCTTGTCTGCTGCTCTATCCTGCCTCACCAAGCCTTCTATGGTGCCTTTTCCAAGCCACACCTCCTAATCCAAGCCACACCTCTTAATCCAAGCCACACCTCTTAATCCAAGCCCGTCCTCTTTCTCCAAGCCATGCCTCCTGATACAACTAATCCATCTTTCTGTCCTCAACAAACCTTCTAACCTCGCTTAACCTGGACAACTGAAGTTCCCCTTATTCACTATTATGGCTACGTCTGCATCAGTAATGCTATATAACCAAACCTCCTGACCTCTAACCCAGCCTGGTTACACTTCATTTGTATGGTCAAGGTTACCTGTATATGTATATGCACTACTGATGCTCCTACTACAGGTTACTACCTGTTAATGCACTACCAATACTCCTACTACAGGTTACTAGCTGTATATGCACTACCGATACTCCTACTACATGTTACTATCTGTATATGCACTACCGATACTCCTACTACAGGTTACTATCTGTATATGCACTACCGATACTCCTACTACAGGTTACTATCTGTATATGCACTACCGATACTCCTACTACAGGTTACTATCTGTATATGCACTACCGATACTCCTACTACAGGTTACTATCTGTATATGCACTACCGATACTCCTACTACA
>JACXGM010027606.1:0-14494 GCA_016801145.1 Umbra pygmaea | reverse complement strand
CTCACCCATGGCATCCTGAACTGAACCCCTGGTCATCCACCCTCCTTAACTCACCCATGGCATCCTGAACTGAACTTCCTAGTCATACACCCTGCTTACTTCACCCTTGAGTGGAAGAAATTTCAAGACTCCAACACCATCCATAAGTAATGACCCTGGTGTGATTCTACCCCTCTTAACATTGTAAGTAATCTTCTCATTTGTCTATTTGACAGCATAGCATTCTTTGACTGTTTAGTCTAAATGCACACCAGCAGCATAGCGCCCTGTATTGCACTGTTGATTTGCTTCTAAAGCTAAGTAGGGTCGGGCCATGGGTGATGGGGACAGCGGGTGGCCTGACTCTCTGGGCCCTATTTTAACAATCTAAGCTAATGGCATGAAGTGCATTGCGCAGATTCATTCAGGGTGGATCCAAATCCTCTTTTGCTAGTTTGACAGCGGAAAAAAAGGGTCTGTGCACCAGGCGCATTCTTCAAAAGGGTTTTCCCCAGGTTGTTGCTGCAAATAAGAAAATGTTCTCAGTCAACTTGCCTGTTAAAATAAAGGTAAACTAAAATTTAAAAAACACCCTTAGGTGTGTGTTTCTAGGGCATATCCTGTCTGGCCCTGTGTGAAAGAGTGGAAAAATCCTTGTCCTGTTTTACACTCACCTAAATGATTATTAGGAACACCATACTAATTCTGTGTTTGACCCCCTTTCACCTTCAGAACTGCCTTAATTCTACGTGGCATTGATTCAACAAGGTGCTCAAAGCATTATTTAGAAATGTTGGCCCATTGATAGGATAGCATCTTTCAGTTGATGGAGATTTGTGGGATGCACATCCAGGGCACAAAGCTCCCGTTCCACCACATCCTAAAGATGCTCTATTGGGTTGAGATCTGGTGACTGTGGGGGCCATTGTAGTACAGTGAACTCATTGTCATGTTCAAGAAACCAATTTGAAATGATTCGAGCTTTGTGACACGGTGCATTATCCTGCTGGAAGTAGCCATCAGAGGATCGGTACATGGTGGCCATAAAGGGATGGACATGGTCAGAAACAATGCTCAGGTAAGCCGTGGCATTTAAACAATGCCCAATTGGCACTAAGGGACCTAATGTGTGCCA
This sequence comes from Umbra pygmaea, assembly GCA_016801145.1. Classification (NCBI taxonomy): domain Eukaryota; kingdom Metazoa; phylum Chordata; class Actinopteri; order Esociformes; family Umbridae; genus Umbra; species Umbra pygmaea. The sequence continues at coordinate 13,380 of JACXGM010027606.1, read as the reverse complement.
AGAAAATATCCCCCACAACATTACACCACCACCACCAGCCTGCACAGTGGTAACAAGGCATGATGGATCCATGTCCTCATTCTGTTTACGCCAAATTCTGACTCTACCATCTGAATGTCTCATCAGAAATTGAGACTCATCAGACCAGGCAACATTTTTCCAGTCTTCAACTGTCCAATTTTGGTGAGCTCTTGCAAATTGTAGCCTCTTTTTCCTATTTGTAGTGGAGATGAGTGGTACCCGGTGGGGTCTTCTACTGTTGTAGCCCATCTGCCTCAAGGTTGTGCGTGTTGTGGCTTCACAAATGCTTTGCTGCATACCTCGGTTATAACGAGTGGTTATTTCAGTCAAAGTTGCTCTTCTACCAGTTTGAAGCAATCGGCCCATTCTCTTCTGACCTCTAGCATCAACAAGGCATTTTCGCCCACAGGACTGCCGCATACTGGATGTTTTTCCATTTTCACACCATTCTTTGTAAACCCTACAAATGGTTGTGCGTTAAAATCCCAGTAACTGAGCAGATTGTGAAATACTCAGACCGGCCCGTCTGGCACCAACAACCATGCCACGCTCAAAATTGCCCTAAATCACCTTTCTTTCCCATTCTGACATTCAGTTTGGAGTTCAAGAGATTGTCTTGACCAGGACCACGCCCCTAAATCATTGAAGCAACTGCCACGTGATTGGTTGAGTAGATAATTGCATTAATGAGAACTTGACCGGGTGTTCCTAATAATCCTTTAGGTGAGTGTACATTACATTTTACCCATAAATGCTTAGTTACTTTTACTCAATAAATTGGTCCATAAATATGTCGCAGTTCTCCCATCTTCCTCAAGTTTTTAAGTCACTGGTAATGAGGCTGAACCAGAGTTAGTACTGAGGCTGAACCAGAGAGTTAGTACTGAGGCTGAACCAGAGAGTTAGTACTGAGGTTGAACAAGAGAGTTAGTACTGAGGTTGAACCAAAGAGTAAGTACTGAGGTTGAACCAGAGTGTTAGTACTGATGTTGAACCAGAGTATTAGTACTGAGGCTGAACCAGAAAGTTAGTACTGAGGTTGAACCAGAGAGTTAGTACTGAGGTTGATCCAGAGTGTTAGTACTGAGGTTGAACCAGAGAGTTAGTACTGAGATTTAACCAGAGAGTTAGTATTGAGGTTGAACCCAAAAGTTATTACTGAGGTTGAACCAGAGAGTTAGAACTGAGGTTGAACCAGAGAGTTAGAACTGAGGTTGAACCAGAGTCTAAGTACTGAGGTTGAACCAGAGAGTTAGTACTAAGGTTGAACCAGAGTGTTAGTACTGAGGTTGAACCAGAGAGATAGTACTGAGGCAGAACCAGAGAGTTAGTACTGAAGCTAATCCAGAGAGTTAGTACTGAGGCTGAACAAGAGAGTTAGTACTGAGGAAGAACCGGAGAGTTAGTACTGAGGCTGAACCAGAGAGTTAGTACTGATTCAGATCCAGAAATGTATTACTGAAGCAGAACCAGATAGTTATTGCTGATTCAGAACTAGATAATTTGAATTGAGGCAGAACCAGAGAGTTAGTACTGAAGCTAATCCAGAGAGTTAGTACTGAGGCTGAACAAGAGAGTTAGTACTGAGGAAGAACCGGAGAGTTAGTACTGAGGCTGAACCAGAGAGTTAGTACTGAGGTTGAACCAGAGAGTTAGTACTGAGATTTAACCAGAGAGTTAGTATTGAGGTTGAACCCAAAAGTTATTACTGAGGTTGAACCAGAGAGTTAGTACTGAGGTTGAACCAGAGAGTTTGTACTGAGGTTGAACCAGAGAGTTAATACTGAGATTTAACCAGAGAGTTAGTATTGAGGTTGAACCAGAGAGTTAGTACTGAGGTTGAACCAGAGAGTTTGTACTGAGGTTGAACCAGAGAGTTAGTACTGAGGTTGATCCAGAGTTGTTCCACTGCCCCAGAGGTACGTACAGGAATGACACATTATCAGTACTGTATCTTCACAGTCACATGTGCTTGATCCTACTGTAAAATACAAATAATTTTGGAGAGGTTCTCTATTGTTTTATCCTCACTAGTAAATGTTGTATAAGATATTCTTGATTGACTTGATGACAGCTGATTCAAAGCATCTATTCATGATCTATTCATGTTCTATTCATGATCTATTCATGTAACTTTGTATGGAATTGATTTAATATTGCATTTCATACACACATCCTGAATACAACTTATTTTTGTGGACCTTTTCAGGAAGGTGTGAGATTCAGAAAATATTAATTTGTACAGTAGTTAGGTAGAAAACAGGCATATATAATGTTATAAAATATTACTTAATCTTCATTTTAGATTTTTGAACAAATCAAGTAGGCAGTGATGTGTGTATAAAATGTTGAATAAACATTTGAGCTATTTTCGCTTGATCAGTTGTAGAGGTTCGATCAAAAGGGGAGTTGGAAATAGGTGGAAATAATTTTCACACAGGGAGTTTCAGACACTGTGGTCACTATGCAGGTACTGTCAGCAGATATGTTACCTCACCCATGGCATCTTGAACTGAACCCCTGGTCATCCACCCTCATTACTTCACCCATTGCATCCTGAACTCTCTGGTAATAGTTTGCCCGCAGGGAGGTTCAGATACTCTGGTCACTATGCAGGTACTTTTAGCAGATATGTGTTTATTCTTTAAGATCTATGTGTGGTTGCTTTAATTATTTATTGTGTTGTATTTCCCTTATTTCATACTTATGTGTCATATTATGATTAATGTAACCAAGATTAAACTCAGACAATGCACTTCAGAAAAAGGGCAACAGGGTAAAGTAATAACCTTTCTTTTAAATCAATGCCCCTAAACTACATTTTCTCATATAAATACCTTGGTTTCCCCTTAGATTAATGCATGACCTTTTGAAGTGTTTATCAGACTTATCAGGTAAAGGTTTGGGGGTTGTTTTAAGCTAACAGAAAACATGTAAAGACCTTGACATATTCACAGCTCTTTCATTTAAGCGTATCCCCTAGACACAATTAATGCATCTAGAATATCAGGGTTCAATATTTACATCGGCCCTAAGCCTTTTTACGAATAATATGAAATATGAAACACTTTTGAAAATGGAACTCAATGCAGTCATCTACAACACATATTGTATTTTGAAACAAGTTCACCCTAGTTAAAACAAATAAAGTCAAACACAAGTTAATACTAAACTACAAAGACAAATGTTCAGCAAATGTATGGCTAAAACTAGCCTCTTACCAGGCAACGATATGCCATATGAAGGCCTGGAGATGTCATTTAGTCATTCATTATGTTTCTGAAGGGGTGTAAACCCAGGTGTTTTAAGTAATGCCTCGAAACATATCCAGTCCACCCAATTAAATCAATTGCTTGGACGAAGCTCTAAAAGGTGCTCATTAATATCTTCATAGCTCAAATATTGTAAATCAAGTCAGACTATCACTCTGATAGCTAAGCTAACTAACTAAAAACAGTAGCTGACAATATGAACTGGGAGCTAATTTAACCATGACCAGCACCCGGGTATTTAAAACCCTATGTTCATATTAACCATGAATTCTATCAGTAGGTAATGGGTTAAGATTCTTTATCGCATAAAAACTGTCTGCTTCAGACCAATGCCTACATTGAAAAAATGTTCATGAACTTTTCTCTGTTCACATAAACACAGCTAACCCCCATGGTTCGTTGTCCACATGTGTGTTTACTTAACGTCACGCAGCAATGGTTAGTTCAAGTGCTCTGTCAAATGAACCCTTTTAATTATCCGCTTATCGTACACCCAGGAATAGCGATGGAAGGAAAAGTCTGGATGTAGCCATTCTTTGCACGCACACCGGTCCTGCTTGCTAAGTCGGTTCCCTCTCACACCGCTTGCAGCGACTTCTCTGTGGCATGGGCTGCTCAAGTGAACCTGGGCCTGGTATGGTAGTCCAACTTAATGGAGTTCTATCACTGATGTTGTAGAAAATGTAATCCCTTAAATATATTCTGGATATGGTGTAGTGCTTAGAACTGTACCAATGCCAGCAGGGGTCCTCGTGGCATAGTGGGCTAAGTCGCTGACTTGCCGGACAAACTACATCATGATATTGTCATTGCACTGCCCAGGAATTGGGATAGATAAGTCGGATTATCTACCTTGTCATGTCACTCTACAGCAACTCCTTGTGTGCAGATCGGTCTACTGTCAATTTTATTGTGGAACTATAGTATTAGTGAGTGTCTGCTCAACTAGAGATGCTTGTTCATTTAGAAAAGTGCTCCGTTTCCCTTTTTTTAAAATAGAATAGTTTGCAGACCTCCAAGGAGGCCTCACCAAACTAGGCTAAAATCAAACCTTAGAATGTACAACCAGATGAAAAGTTGCAACCATCCTTAACATGAATCCACTCAAATAGCTTGAAACCTAAAGCCTTTGTGTGTTGACAACTGGGTATTGTCTTTTTACAATGAGATTAGTTCAATGCATTGACATATATAGATGAACATGAGCATTTATGCACAGTCCTTGATAGAAGGGAGGTTGTTTACTAACTGTTTGATAAAAAGTTTTATCGAAATAATTAACTATTCTGGATAAGGGGCGAAGAAAAAAATTCAATGGCACAGTTGGGGGAAGAAGTATGTGTACAAATTTGATCTCCAGAGCTTGACAGTTGAGATGAAATATAAGCTGCATAATTTATATTTTCTTCTCAATTGTTTTTCATGCTAGCAGGAATGTATGTTTTTACAAAACATGTACAATGCCCATGAGGATTGGACGTGTTAGAAAAGATAAGCAAAAACAAAGTTTTAACAGATGACATTTTTGTTCATCAGCATGACACAACAATGAACAGTTTGAGTAGTTTAACATTTATTTGCAGTAAAGGTGTTAAAAAAAAATATAATTTGACAAAAGTTAATTCTCAAAAACATTTCACATGATTATTGGCATCCCTGCATTTAACAACACATGCACAGCACTGAATATTCTCCAAGAATGTTTTGAAAGGATGAGAGAACACAGCAAGTTATCAGAGATCACTCATTAAGACAGAATCCTTACAGAACCTTAAGAATCAGGTCCTTACCTGTGGACACTCTTCTGAAGCATAACCCACGTGAATTAATGGAGTGGGTTAGGGCACCAGGGTCGCAATTACAAAGGTTTGTTTCTGAGCTGAGTGAGTCATATGTTTGTGGAGGAATTCCTTGGATTGTTGTCCATCCGGAAGGTCCGCCTATGACTGAGTGTTACACTCCTGGCAGAAGAAGCACATGGCAACACATAGCAAGTAATCGATTTTCACTGTACAGTACATGCAATTACATCTGCGTTTCTGTGCACTTGACAAATGGAAAGTAAAACGAAGCCAGGTTTTGCTCTAGAAACCGCAGGTAGTTGACAGGGTTTATGATGCCCTGCTTATCTGTTATACCATACACCAAAAAAAATCACAAGGATACATGACACTATTATAATAATAACAATAAATCATTCATAAGTTAAATGTATTTGAACTTGTATTGTATCATTGATGTAAAGCAGAATGTCTTCTCATTCCACTCAAAATGTCAAATGAATAAATCAGAGTTGAGCCATGAACAGATAGAACAAAATGGGAGAGATGGAGATGGTAAAATGAATAAACAGATAAGAAGGGGAGAGGCCATAGTCTAGGCAGGGCAGCTCACGATGATTGCACACTGCCTTCTGTTTCACACGCGTAGCTTCAGGAGCAGCACAATACCTTGCTGCTGTACACAGGTGTGAGAATGTGTGCGTGCGCACATGTGAATGTAAGTGTGCATGTGTGTCCTAGGCTGGGTGTCTGTAAAAGCACTTTGTGACGTAAAAAGGGCTTTATGAAATAAATGTGATCGATTGTGTCATTTGCGTGTGAGAGATTGTGTTGCGTAGATACAGTATGTGTTTGCATGTTTGTAGGTGGGTGGGTGGGGGTGTGAGAGAGCGAGTGTGTGTCTGCGAGCAGGCTAGCAGCAGGAGAGTGTTTGAGTGTTAGTATCTGTGATGGTGTACGAGTGTGTTGGCGTCAAAGGGGAGAGGTTGAGAAGGGGGGGTGTGAAGGAAGAGGTTTCAGAGGATTAATATCGAAAGGATTTTTTGGTCCTAACCCCCCCCCGTATTTTTCTGTCTCCCTGTCTCAACTCCCCCTGTCCCCCACCTGCCTTCGTCAGCATGAGGGGTCAAATGTTATTCACTCCTCCTTGTCACGGTTGCCAATCACCTCACATGCAGCAGCAGCAACTGTTACCACGGCAACCAAGAGATCCGGTTGCCAGGCACCGGGAGCAATTCATGTGATTGTTACTTATTTATTTCATTATATCTTTATCTATTTGTTCATTCTAAATGCGTCCAGTCACTCTCGCCGATATGCGCGCACACGGATACACGTGCACACGTATCGAAGGATGCGAACTCCTTTTCTTCACCAAGTCTCCCTCAAACACACTTGCGTTACGCATTGAAACGCTAGCAGGCTACACGCATGGTCGGCTACATTAATTCACCACAGGTGTAAACGCGAACATCGTCAGGTGACAAATAGTGATTATCATTGCAATAACGATCCTGGCGCTTTGCTGGCCTTCTGTTCCCCTCTTCTCATCTGCCATATCTCATAAGAGCTCCTCCTCCATGATGAAGACAGGGCCCTAATGAGAGGCCTGTTACTGCACAGTGATTTCCTCCCTGCCCCCGGCTGCTGCTGCACACAGCCCTTTGTTTGTCTGGATAAATATTACAGGGTAATTGTAATGGAGTGACCCATCTAAGGCAAATTACCGCTATTACCACCCAGCAAATTCAAGACGCACTTCTTCATTCCCAGTCTTTTTGTGGTTGTGTTTTTATAGCTGTCTTTCAGTAAAGGAAGTATTATAGTAGCATATGCGGAAGATGTAAGTGCAGTATTTCTCATTAGTGAAGTGCATGTGTCAAGAGAATGCAAGGTGCTCAGGCAATAACGTTAATCATTTGGCGTACCCACAAATCAAGTTAATATAATATTATGCTACTGTGCTGTTAAGACCATAGGAGAAGAGGGGAATAACACTGCATGTTGACTCAAATTTCCATCTGGCACTGCTGTCCTTTAAAATGTCTGAGGTGATTTCAAAATGAGACTATTGTACTAAAGTGCAAAGGTTTGACCACCGAATGCTCTTGTTAGAGCAGAAATGGTTGATTTCTCTGACCAATCAGGTTGCTTAGAATCTTCTTAAACAAACCTCTTAAATGTTCTCAAATGATTATGTGCAGTATGTTGAATAATCATGATAATGTAAAATAATAATGTTTAATATTGTTTGTGCTATGATCTGCTGATCCTATTGCTAATGAACTGGTCGAAAATATATTTAACATTAATAGTCGGACAGATAATTACCAGTGTTTCCTGTTTGATTTGTGCATGTTCATCTACATATAAATTGGTGTTATACTGTATGTAATAGTAGGGAAAGTTTAATTCAATATTAAAATGTTTTGATATATAAAAGCAAGCTTTCACTTTTATACATGGGGGCATGTATTTACATTTTAAACTTTGGTTGAATCAAAATGATTCACCTTGATAAATGATTAACCTGGTTAACATATATTTGATGCTTCATTAGCAAAAGTTGGGTAACTCATGTTGTTTTTGCATTGATTAGCTTTGGCACGCACATTCGGGCAGACGTAACCAGCTTGGTTTTGAGAAGCTCTTTGTTTTTCAAAGGTTTTGACTTGCAAAAATGAGTATGTTTGTGAAAATGGCACTCTCCAGCCAAAAAGGGTACCCAACATTTGTGTACGGTGTTAAGTACTGTATATTTTGATTTGTGCCCCATATCATCAAAACCACTCCCATGTAATTCTTCTTTATATATGCATATGTAAACATTATATCATACATGCGGACCAAAATGGGAGCATCAGAGTGCACATTTAATATTGGCTGCTGATGCATAGAATGGTGAATATGATTCAGGGGACTCATGGACTGGAAGGGGCCTACTAATGTATGGGTTTGCATATCTACGTCCTTAGTATTTATCACTTGGACAAAACATTTTAAACAGAAAGATTGCTGTTCCATAGTGGTGGATATACTATTCACATAATCTAAAATGTAATTTTGGGGTATTTCCAGGATACTCTCTACCCCCTCTAAGATAAGGTTTGTATCAAGCGTAATTTCAGGCCAGGGAATATAACAATTATTCTCACACTGACATAGTGAGTTTGACTATTCAGTACTCAGATATACAGTAGTTATGGGAAGTTTGACTATTCAGTACTCAGTTATACGGTAGTTATGGGAAGTTTGACTATTCAGTACTCAGTTATACGGTAGTTATGGGAAGTTCGACTATTCAGTACTCAGTTATACAGTAGTTATGGGAAGTTTGACTATTCAGTACTCAGTTATACAGTAGTTATGGGAAGTTTGACTATTCAGTACTCAGTTATACGGTAGTTATGGGAAGTTTGACTATTCAGTACTCAGTTATACGGTAGTTATGGGAAGTTCGACTATTCAGTACTCAGTTATACAGTAGTTATGGGAAGTTCAACTATTCAGTACTCAGTTATACAGTAGTTATGGGAAGTTCAACTATTCAGTACTCAGTTATACAGTAGTTATGGGAAGTTGGACTATTCAGTACTCAGTTATACAGTAGTTATGGGAAGTTCGACTATTCAGTACTCAGTTATACAGTAGTTATGGGAAGTTCGACTATTCATACTGATTCTGATCTTTTCGAGTTGTTCAGTAAAAATAACAAATCTTATAAGTAATTTTGTTACTTTGAGTAGTGTAGGAAGACATTCGGCAAAAGGCAAGTGCATAACACCACTTGGAAGCGTTTTTAATCAGTATAAATCCACACAGTTTCAAATAAACAGGCTATGAACAGTCAAAAGACATTCCAAAAATATCACTTAGGCAATGCATAGAATTAACTGCCATTACACTCAATAACTCTGGCTAATGTAAATGAACGCTAACAACAAGGATTGAAACACAAAGGACAGGAAAAAATAAAATAGAAGGCTTAAATACATACAGCAATGGGAGAATTGTTACCTGCTTTGTAAGATAAGTACAAAACAAGACAATCCATTGGATGATGAAGGAAAATTATCAAAAGTCTGGGTGGCAAAGAAAAGTTGGTGAGGAAATTAACCACTGACATTATCCTCTGATATGGACAGAAACTGTCCCACAGAGCATGCCATAACCCTCTAACGGAAAACAACACATTTTCTCATGGTTTAAATGATCGCTGGGGGGGGGTTGCATGGCATGTTAGGATAAGTCGCTGCCTTGCAGGACAAACTATGTCATGATAGTCAGTGGTTCTAACCTGATTATAGCTTCTTTGACTTTTCCCAGACTGCCAGAACAAGGCAGGGCAACTGGCATAGTGCTACCTGGGATAGTGCTGCCTGGGGTTTGGGATAGATAAGTTTGATTATTTAACTTGCCACATCGCTCTCCAGCGACTCAGCAGATCGGACGCCTGGTAAATTCAATTGCAAAAGTATAGTTACTGAGTGTCAGTAATCCCACACATGGTCTGACTAATTGCTTCCGTATTGGATGAGTAGTGTGAAAAGAATCGGCCGGCTCGGCCACGTAGTTGGAGGAACCATGTGAGCGCCCTTCACCATCCCACATCTGTCGAGGTGAGGTTGTGGAGTTGCCAACAAGGCAGGGTACTGGGGGAAAAAGAAAATTGGACAAAAACAATTGAGAGGGGAGAAAATTGGGAAAATGTAAGATTGATTACATTGAATGACTCAGTCCTTCACAAGTCTTTTTAACTTAAAGTAACACTCCACACCTTAAACACCTCAATCATTTTCACTGTCATATTTCTGACATTACTAACAATGCCTTTTCAAAACGTTCTGAAGTTCCTAAACGGCCCACCGTACGTTTGTGAATTCTATCCTAGTAACGTCACTGGGACAAATTTTTGAAACTACAGGGGAGGGGCTCAGTTGACTTCCTATGTGGTTTACATCATGACCCTAAATCAATTTGATTGGATAATAAAACAGTGTACTTTGTCCAGGAATACTATGCATTGCATTCTTCCTTAAATAGCAACAAAGCTATAAATAATGAGTTAGAGCGGGATTTTTTTCAACAATGGCGATTGCAGGTGAGAAAATACCTGAACATACCTCAACTTTGATCAAGTATGATTGATTGGTAATATCCAAACATATATTTGAGCTGGAGTACTGTACAGTGAGGAAGAAATGCTCCTGCCCAACTTTATCGGTTTAAACTATCTAGCTCTCGATGGCAACAGTTTTTCAAACATATCCATCCAAGAAGATGATTACATCTGTTTGTTCGATCAACCGAGTTTCCACGCTGACAAGAACCAAGATGTTTTGAAAACTTTCAATTTATTATCCTAAAAAACAACTGGATAAACCTCCTAATAATGAACGGTGACAGAACATTCCTAAGTGTATATAAATGTTAACCAGATAGGTGGTTGATCTCCTTGATCTGTAATAATCATTAAAACTCTCAGTTTTCAAGACGTGAAATTACCTGCCTAGTGGAAGTCAAAGATATCCAATTTAACATTTCTCATTTGTGCATATTGTGTGATTGTAACAGTGACAGATTATGGTTATATCTGTACCTACTGAAGAGCATATTATAGCTCATACCAGATGATTATTGTGATACGTTTTCAATTTATATAGTTACAGTGTTTTAAGAGCTAGTAAGCCAATGGCTAAACTAGCTAGCGTTTGTGCAATATTGTGTGATCATTTCAACTTCATTTCCAAATGTATTTGTGAGAGATTATGATTAAATCTGTACATACTAAAGCCAGATAAGGCATATAGCTCTTTGACTCTATTGTGACAATTTGTAAATATTAAAAGTATAGTTTTATTATGACTAGCTAGCAGTTTAATAGCTTACCATCAATTCAACATCAACAAAGCAACTTGCATGGCGCAGGTGTAAAGTTTATGTTGAATCCTGAAGCTTGTGGTATTTCAACTATAAACCGAACAGAAATGTCCTGTCACAACAGCCAGGACTGTTTGGTTTCTGGACAACCACAATTTGGTTTCTGGATCTGATGAATATTGTACATATTGTACTATTGTGCCTTCTCCACGTTATGAGTCGTATGTAGGATATTGTGTATTGTTGAGCCAGGCGTACGCTCTGTATACTACTATTGTGTCTGTGCCACGTTAGAGCACAGTAGGGTAATATATACGTTGCGCAGCTCCTGTGCACCTCTGTTTATTTTGAGCTCCTATACCATATTAAGGATTACAAATGTTCAGCGTTTATTAAACATCTTGAAAACCCTTCTCTGCATTCCGGTCTTTACTCCCCTTCACCACCAAACCACCATCTTATGATACGCCCGAACAGTATGATTGTCAGTATTTGGAAAAAATGGCAGAAAAAGCAATGTATATGACATTAATCAGTCTAGGGTAATGTTTTTAAATATTACATTAAAAATGTTTTATTTTCTCTGGAATTTTCTTTTAAGCAGAGTCTGCGTTGAATAAAATGTATTCTATCATATAACTGTAAATCAGTAGGCTACATGGGATTAAGTAAGGTGTCCTGGAAATAATCAGTCTTAAAATGTACAGTAAATTTATTTTAAATGTATTCTTATGTTCTTTTGTTCAAATGAACTTAACAGTCCTTTAAATGAAAGATTACATTGAACGAGACTCAATTGTACTCTTGAAGCTTATCATCCAGTTTATATAGTTAAAACATAAGTTTTATTAAATTACATACTATAATAATCAGCAGTGATAATGGTGCGTTATGTACTGTAGGCATGTCACACTTACTGGAAACATACATTTATACTAAACAAAAATGTAGACACAAAATGCAACAACTGTAATGATGATTCTGTAAATATTGCTGCGTGGTATAGAGAAGGAGGCAGATGCAGGGTTGTACAGACTGAAGTAAACTTTACTCTTGTGTAAGCAAGCATCACAATACACAATTAGACAAAGAGTAGAGAAAACATAGTAATTGACAAAGAAAATAAAAGAAGTGCAAAACACACAAACCTAAAGGATAACACTGTTCGTCCACTTGAAGAACCTCTGAAGTAACATTTAATGAAGTAACACAGGCAAACAAGACTTAAAATCCTTCTTGATTCTTAATGGCACACAGGTGTGCATAATGAAGGTGCCATGGTAACAGGTGGAGTCAGTAGCAGGGAGAGCTGGAACGTCGGATACGAGGGGGTGTGGGGACGGCCGAAACAGTTTCCTAAGTTACGCTTCTAGTAAGGGCATACAATTAAATTAAATGAATTAAGATGTAATCTTTAAATTTCCCATGATGGGAACCCAAATATGCATCATAAAATATGACATATATACAGTGCCTTGCGAAAGTATTCGGCCCCCTTGAACTTTTCGACCTTTTGCCACATTTCAGGCTTCAAATATAAAGATATGAAACTGTAATTTTTTGTGAAGAATCAACAACAAGTGGGACACAATCATGAAGTGGAACGAAATTTATTGGATATTTCAAACTTTTTTAACAAATAAATAACTGAAAAATTAAAAATTAAATAAAAAGTTAATACTGTGTAGCGCCACCTTTTGCTGTGATTAAAGCTGTAAGTCGCTTGGAGTATGTCTCTATCAGTTTTGCACATCGAGAGACTGAAATTTTTGCCCATTCCTCCTTGCAAAACAGCTCGAGCTCAGTGAGGTTGGATGGAGAGCGTTTGTGAACAGCAGTTTTCAGTTCTTTCCACAGATTCTCGATTAAATTCAGGTCTGGACTTTGACTTGGCCATTCTAACACCTGGATATGTTTATTTGTGAACCATTCCATTGTAGATTTTGCTTTATGTTTTGGATCATTGTCTTTTTGGAAGACAAATCTCCATCCCAGTCTCAGGTCTTTTGCAGACTCCATCAGGTTTTCTTCCAGAATGGTCCTGTATTTGGCTCCATCCATCTTCCCATCAATTTTAGCCATCTTCCCTGTCCCTGCTGAAGAGAAGCAGGCCCAAACCATGATGCTGCCACCACTATGTTTGACAGTGGGGATGGTGTGTTCAGGGTGATGAGCTGTGTTGCTTTTATGCCAAACATAATGTTTTGCATTGTTGCCAAAAAGTTCGATTTTGGTTTCATCTGACCAGAGCACATTCTTCCACATGTTTGGTGTGTCTCCCAGGTGGCTTGTGGCAAACTTTAAACAACACTTTTTATGGATATCTTTCAGAAATGGCTTTCTTCTTGCCACTCTTCCATAAAGGCCAGATTTGTGCAGTATACGACTGATTGTTGTCCTATGGACAGACTCGCCCACCTCAGCTG
>JACXGM010027605.1:0-14412 GCA_016801145.1 Umbra pygmaea | reverse complement strand
GGAAAGGGGGACAGGAAGGGGGGACAGGAAGGGGGGCGGGGTTTATGGGGGAGTAATAAATCATTCATGATGGTCATAATGTTTTGGCTGTTTGACCGGTGGGTACTTCTATATCTTTCTCACTATCTTAACATATAATATTATGTTTATATATATAACAGCAATGTATTACGTTATTGTGAGAAGTGCAAGTTATTTCATATTCAGGACACATATGTACATATGTTGAGGAAACCTATACATATATGTACATATATTTTTGCATGAGTTTTCCAGATGACAAACAGGTAGCTGTATAAAAAACACATTTCGTGCCAGATATTTGTCCAATTAGTGGCCTTTTAACAAATGAGGTAAACCACGATTGCTCAACAACCACAAACAATTGCATTCAATGGGACAATCCAGGCTATTTCATTGGATAAATGTTTGAACTGATGTTTACCTGTATCAAAAATATATAATATTCCGAGAGACCAAAGCTGACGTTGCGAGTGGAATAGAAACTTGCATGAGAATGGACTTTCATGTGTGGGCAATGGTCAGTTTGTGGGATCACAGAAACTTACAAAGTCTTCCTTTTGATTAATACGTTAGTGTGTAAAAAAGTGAATCCTTTAGCAGTAATTTACTGCTTGCAACAATTTTAATTGCTTGCTCAAAGTTATACATGCAATGTCTTAATTGCAATTTCTACCCAAGAATCTTGCTGTGCATGCGCAATATAGCGGATGCTTGCACGACACAAGGATACTCCTCGCATGTACTGTTCTGCTCTTGCAACTACAGTCGTTCGCTCTCTCAAACATAATAGATATTGCTTGCACAAACGTACTGCACACACACGACATTTGGCATTGCTCCAACGACATATTAGTGCCCCATGTCATCAAAATCACCTGATTTGAGTTTGGAATTTCATGCCTAACTGAAATGTGTTTCTGCTTAGAATTTATGCACATTTAAACAGCATATTACCAATCAAAATGGGATATTTAAAACACATTGTTTATTTTAAAAATCACAGAATGCATCTTTAAGAGACTTTTGTGTGCTTATGGATTATCTCTGAAGGATGTAGGTGTGCAAAGCCATCTTCATGATGTGCAGTGCTGAAAAAGTCAGGCTTAAATGCTGGCCATTATTGGTTTAAAATCAGTTGAGTTCAGAATAAGTTTCACCACACCCATACAACTAACTGCCTAGTAAAATCACACTTTTATGTTGTGTATGTCTTCATTTAATGATAGCCATCACAACATCAACACCGAAACAGCCTATGAGAAATGCCAGACCAGAGTCCACTAATGTACAGTAGTAAATGTTACGTATTAGTAAGTGTTCAGAGAAGAAAGTGACCAAAGCAGTAAATCACATCCAGATAGCTTGCAGGGTTATTATAATCAGCTATTACTGTTTAAATGTTTATCAATATACAACAGAATAACTCTGGACAAATAATGTAGTTAGATAACAAATTTAGATTCTGCAGGTGATGGGAGGTACAAGTTTGACTAAATACACATTATGGCCCAGACTAAAATAAAAACTAAATCTATATCGTTTCTGTTCATAGTTTTAGATTTCTCAATGAAATTGTATTTAGTAAACCTTTTATTTCCAACAATCTGATCACCTTGTCCAGCTACAGAAGACCTGTTGTCCATAGTTAAAGTAGATTGATAAAACCTAAAAAACTAAAAAGTTGTGAAAATTATTGCTGGATAGGTTGCCTGTTCTGTGAGGTGAAAAACACTTGCATGTTGCAGTGCTTACACCTATGAGTGCATACATTTTATTGTTTTTTAAATGCTCTTACAAGTGGGCTAAATTGGACACCTTATCAGTTATTCTCTCTCTCTCCTGACTGGTCACAGGCAATCGGTCCAATGGTGGTGCGCTTGATGGGGAAGGTCTGTGAAACAGAACGGTATGTCCTTCTGGAACACATTGGCGTGCAGGAGCCAGGGATCCTCCGGTCGCACAGGCTGAGACTGCAGTGCAGGAAGAAATCCCGGAAGTCCCCCCCGTACATGAACAGCAGCACTGAGAAGCGAGCCCTTAGAGACAATCCGCTCTCCTCCACCGTCACCCGACGGCGGTCGCTGGGACACCTGTGCTGAATGAGGTAGTACCGCATGAGGTCGTCCGGACTGGGGGAGTGAGTGGCATAGCAGTCATCCAGTATGACCACAAACTGCTCAGTGTCGGTGTCTTCTACTGACACACCAATGTACAGGGTAGAACCCAGAGACACAGAGACACTCTGACCAGCGGGGTAAGGCTGGGTGTAATTGGAGTCATGGTACAAAGACATGGACGCTCTGGCCTTGGAGCCCACGCTTACAAGTCCAGCACCTTCCATGGACAGGTAAGGTCTAACTGCCACATCTAGGCTGGACTCTAACGACATCGGGTAGACACAGGAAAAGTGGATTCTAATTGGATGTGGTGGGGATCCGCCACTGGCCAGCCAATAGACAAATAGATTGTTAGAGATGATAGCATGGGTACTGTTTGTCTGGAAAAATAAGAACATTGAGACAGTCGGTTTGATGGGTTGGTTAGATTTGAGACATTGTAACAATATAACTTAATCTTTTTTTTTCTTTCATTTTCTTCTCCTGCCAATTTCCACTAACCCTGCCTTATTGGCAGCTCTGCAACTCCTTGAGACAGATATGTGGGACGGCAAGGGGCATACACATGGTTCATCCAACCACATGTCGCCCGCTGCCGATTCTTTTTGCACTGCTCATCCAAAATGAAAGCGTTTAGTCAGATCATGCACGGGATGATTATGTTCACCAACTAAACTTTTGCAATTTAATTTACAGGTACCCGATCTGGACACAAGAAGTCGCTGGAGAGCGAAGTGGCAGGGTAGAAAATCTGACTTGTCTATCTTAAATCCTGGGCAGCGCTATGCCAATTTGTGCTGCCTCGTGCTGGAGGTCAAGGGAAAGTCAGAGAACACATAGTCATGTTCGAACCACTGACTATCGTGACGTAGACTGTCCTGTAATGCAGTGACTTGACCCACTATGCCATGTGGACCCCCACAATGTAACTAATTGTAATAAATTCAATGAAAAATAAATATTGTTTGGTAATTAATAGACACTAGTTAAAGCTTAGAAAGTTGTAGGATCTCACCTTCAGTGTATTGCCGCAGATGCCCTCTTTGAGCTCTGCCTGGCACCACAAGGTGCCATTAACCTCTCTGCGTGCCGAGCAGAGAGGGTCCGCCAGATGAGCAGAGGAAGCATCCAGACCGACTGCTGTCAGTTCAGAGTTGTCGAGAACCACCCGGTAGAATCTCTGTTCACACACCAGCTGTGGGGCCAAGATGGGTGTCACCTCTGTAATAGGATCTGGCGTTAGGACAGGAAGCAGTGTTGATTTCTTTGGGCTGGTGGGGAAAGAGACTGGGCTCTGTGTTGTAGTTTCAGGTTGAGGAGCTGTTGTAGTTCTAGGTTCAACCACAGGTCTATCTTGTGTGGTGGGTTCTTGTGTTATTCCGGTTGTGGTAGGGCTGTTAGTTAGAGGGACTTTTATTGGAGTTGTGGTTTTGGGTTCTGGTGTGTTGGTAGCAAATAGGCTTTTCGTAGTTGTGGGTTTTGGCATTGTAGTTGTGTTTGTAGGTTTTAGAGTTCTTGTGGTGTCCAGTGTTTTAGTTGTTGCAGTGGTAATTTGCAGGACCGGAGTAGTAGTTTTGGGGGGTTCTGGCAAAACAGTTGCGGTGACAGCTGACACTACTGCGCAGTAGGCAGACGGAGAGATATTGGGAACCACAAACTTGTAGATGAAGAAGTTTCCAGGACAGGCTCTGACATGGATCTCATTGGAGTCGTAGTGACAGCAGCTGTTTCCGCTGACCCCGCAGATTTTAGATCGTACCACACCTTCCTCAGGACGGGGGTGCCGGTCATTGAGCCACAGTGGGTAGAAAGTTCCGCACATGTATTCGTCTACACACATTTCTGGCATTTCTGCGCTAACACCTCCCAAAAGCAGACGATACCAGCCATCCCATTTCGCATTGCAGTCGTTGACATACACATTGGGATATTGACTGAAAAACATGGATCTCTTGGGGTTGTTCAGAATGCTGTAGTGATTGCAGGGGTCGACGCACATCGGGGTGCCACTGACGGTGAGGCAGTCTTGTCCGGAAGGGCAGTTTAAAGATCCACACTTGAACATTGATGTCCGAAGTATAAATTCTGTGGAGTTGTCATCACCAGAACCTTTTCCAGCAACAAATTGGATCAGCATGAGAAACAGCAGAGCCACTGGTCTCACCATTGTGCACCCTATACTTCAGATCAAACTGAAGTAGTTATTGAAGGTATAAGCTTGAATTTATACAGATATCAGAAGAGGGATGTGTATATGACAGAACAGGATACTATATAGTTATATGGGCCGAAGTTAAATATTGATGAAAATGTCCTCTCTTCCCTGAGTCAACATAGACAGGGTGGGACCAGATCTATATGATACATCTTGAAAAGACAACAAATAATTGTATTTAAAGGGGAAGTTCACCGGTTTTTACAACTGGCTTCCTTTTCCCTGGACTAGATAACTACCAGTACAATACATTATAAAAATGTGTTTAAGCATGTTATGTTATTCTCCAAATCACTCCAAGCCCACAAATTTTACACAAGAATGTATTCTTGATGTTTTTGAACTAAATATTTTTTGTTTTTCCACTGTGCCATAAATGCCTATTTGAATGATTATGTTTACAACATCAAAGATAAGCAAATATGGACAATCACAACAACAGTTCCTTTTGGGCAATAAATACAAGCACATTAAGTGAATATAAGGCCACAAGTAAAAATGGGTGAACCTCCCTTTAACACTCCTGCTCATGCTGTCATGCATAAGAGGAAATTACAAAGATTGTATGCTATAGATACACACATTGCATACATTTAATAAATGTACAACTCGTCTGTTTTACCAGGTCCAACCCTATGTTCACACTTCCATACTGGGTCGGGGCATTTAACATTCAATATGCAAAGTGTTTAAAGTAATTGAGTATGCATTCACATGCAACATTGTGAAACAATATCTTTAAACATTAGCCAATAGGACGGACCTTCGATGCAGAGTATTAGTCATGTAACGCTTGCCGTTTGTCAAACTGCTTTGCTTTCTCTGCTTCCCTTTATACTTCTCTATTTGTTTACAATTTATTTGGATAGTCTAGATCAGTACTTTTCAACCCTCTCCGTGCAGCTATAGCAGCTGAACTAGCTCACCATTTCCATTAATCAAGAGCTTGAGAATTAGCAGATGAGTTGAATCAGGTGTGCTAGATCAGAAATAGATCAAATATATGGAATGACTGGTGTTCCCTGAGTAAAGGCTGGTCTAGAATACTATCTGTAGATACTCTACAGATATGTTTACTACAGCCGCGGTCGGTGGATCTTAATTGGGGAGGACGGGCTCGTATTACGCTCGGGACCGGAGTGAATGGAATGGTGCGCAACGAACAAAACCAATTGTTTTTTTGTTTTGCACACATTCCATTCACTCCGGTTCTGAGCATAATACGAGCCCGTCCTCCCCAATTAAGATCCACCGACCATGGCTGGTATACTATAACAAACTATCAAAAACAAATTTAACGATTGCTAAGGTTAAGGTTATGATTAGGTTTACAAATAGGGTTAGGGAAGGGTTAGGGTTAGTGTTAAGGGCTAGGATCATGTTTAAGGTTAGGGTGAAAGGTTGTAGATAGCTGAAATGTTCTTTATAATTT
Source organism: Umbra pygmaea (assembly GCA_016801145.1). Taxonomy (NCBI): domain Eukaryota; kingdom Metazoa; phylum Chordata; class Actinopteri; order Esociformes; family Umbridae; genus Umbra; species Umbra pygmaea. The sequence goes on along the minus strand of JACXGM010027605.1, from coordinate 8,624 downwards.
GTATGCAGTCTGTAAAGCAGTGTTTCTCAAACTTTTTTCAATATTGTACCCCCTTTGAATTGCCTTTTTAAGCAAGTAACCCCTGATCAGCACCCCTGAAAAATAGGGTACAATACAGCACCGGCATTGATAGATTAACTATACAACAACGTTTTTTTAAGAAAAACATTTAAATGCTACATTGCAAATGTTTAGAATCCATCACTTAATTCATTCATTATTATAGTATAATTATTTTTATAGCTTAGGCAAGGTGTTTGACAGCACCCTTAGGGATGCAGCATCCATCCAGTCAACCTGCACTGAGCTAGACAGATAAATGAAGTCACTGGACTGGTCTGGATTGCCAGGGAAGTTCAAAGCTTGGCTATACCAGCATGGCATTCTTCCCAGGATCCTGTGGCCACTCCTCGTCTATGAAGTGCCAATCTCGACCATAGAAACCTTAGAGCGGAAGGTCAGTAGCCACCTTAGAAAATGGCTGGGGCTTCCAAAAAGTCAATGTAGTATCGCATTCTATGGGCACCGCAACAAACTGCAACTGCCACTCAAGTCCTTGGAAGAGGAGTTCAAGGTAACGAGAGCCAGGGAAGTGTTGCAATATAGAGACTCAAGCGATCCAAAGGTGGCAAAGGCTGGGATTGAAGTGAGGACTGGTCGGAAGTGGAAGGCTGAGGGGGCTGTTCAACAAGCAGAGGCAAGATTACATCACAACAGGCTGGTGGGAGTAATTACAAGAGGCAGGGCTGGACGGGGTTACTTTTCAACTCCCCACATTGACACCACCAAAGGGAAGGGAAGGCGTTGCCTAGTCCAAGAGGAGGTGAGAGCAGTGGTCGAGGAGGAGAGAACCTGCAGAACAGTGGGAATGAGGCAACAGGGTGCCTGGATACGATGGGAGAACGCGATCGAGAGGAAGGTGACATGGGCGGAGCTGTGGAAGGCAGAACCACAGCGAATCAAGTTTCTCATCCAGGCAGTATATGATGTGCTTCCCAGCCCATCAAACCTTCACATATGGGGCAAAGTGGAGTCACCAGCATGTCCACTGTGCTCCAAGCGTGGAACCCTAGAGCACATTCTGAGCTGCTGCTCAAAGGCACTGGGAGAGGGAAGGTACAGGTGGAGACATGATCAGGTGCTGAAGGCCATCGCTGAAGCCATTGCTGCAGGAGTCGAGTGGGCCAAGCGCTCCCGCCCCTGCAAACAAGCCATTATCTTCATCAGAGCTGGAGAGCAGCCAAGACCAGCTGCAAAGACATCTTCAGGCATCCTGACCACTGTGAGGGACTGGCAGCTGTTGGTGGACCTGGAGAAACAACTCAAGTTCCCAAACCACATTGCGACCACCAACTTAAGACCAGATGTCGTTCTTCTGTCTAATTCTACCAAACAAGTGATTCTGTTGGAGCTAACAGTCCCTTGGGAAGATCGCCTGGAAGAGGCCTTTGAAAGGAAGCTCGCCAAGTACAAGGGACTGGTCAGCGAGTGCCGACAAGCCGGGTGGAGAGCAAGGTGTCTCCCAATAGAGGTCGGATGCAGGGGCTTTGCAGCCCAATCCCTGTTCAGAGCCTTCAGTCTGTTAGGCATCGATGGAGTGAGGAGGAGAAGAGCCATCCACAATACCACTGAAGTGGCAGAGAAAGCCTCAAGATGGCTATGGCTCAAGAGAGGAGATCCATGGGGACAAAGTAGCTAGATTCGCCAACTGGACACAAGCTGGGGTCTGATCAGCCTCAGCTGGGTCACCTGGATGAGGGTGTATGATGTTAAAAGACCCGAAACACCCAATGATTCCAGGAACATCACTGAAGATGTGTCCAGCAGCATCAGTAGATGTATTTGCACAGTTTTAGGAATTATGCATGACATTTTTTTAAATTAGCATTTTTGCAAAGATTTCATGTACCCCCTGCAGTACTCCAAAGTACCCCTAGGGGTACACGTACCCCCATTTGAGAAACACTGCTGTAAAGGATCTACAGATTAACTATCAAAATAAAGTAATACTAAAAAGACTCCCATAAATAGTCTGTATAGCTTTTTTACCCCATCTGTGCACATTTGTCATCTGTCTTTCAGAATAAAAATCTATGATACTTCACAACGTGAAAGTATGTTTCTGGGTTCGACTGAGTTCACAAGTTTTGGGAAGTAATGGACCAAATGATTATGGTAAATTTATAGTTATAAACTCCCCTTTTATTCTTCAACTCCACGCCGTAGCCACGGCGTCATTACCCTTTTGAAGTTCTGCATTGGTTGAACATGTTTTTTTGCAACGCAGTGCATTGCAAAGAAACATGTTCAACCAATGCAGAACATGTTTTTTTGCAACGCAGTGCATTTCACTGCCATAATGCTAGGGGGTATCGCCGGTGTCACCTGTGTTGCTGCTCACCACCAGAATGTTATTTGCGAATGTAACACCCAGCCCAGTGAGCGTTAACAGCAGACTGAGACTTTGACTCATTAAATTAATGTTTACTTCTTGTGTTGCATGGTGTTATTAGTTCTTTGTTTCTGTTACTGTCCCTTTAAGGAATGTGACATCTCTCTCTAGTTTGGCTATTGCTAAGATTAGGTTAGGTTAGGCTGGTATCTTGTAGACAGTGTTGCCACAATTAGTTGGAAAATGTAATCTGATTACTGATTACTGATTTGTCCTTTAAAAAGTAACTTAGTTACTTTACAGATTACTTGATTTTAAAAGTATCGAAGTTAGATAAAAAGTTACTTTATTAGTTACATTCATCACCTGCCGACAACACCCCTGCCACCTCACCATAAAAATGACAACCGGTCAGATGTGGTAAAAGTACTAAGTAAAAGTACTTTTCTGTAGTACTCTGAGTTCACAAGTTTTGGGAAGTCCCTACTTAAGACCAAAATGATCAGATAAAGTGGTTTCATATCTAAAGACAGTGGGCCGAATTTACTAACACTAGCGCAGTTTGCGCTGCGTCTGCTTATGCGCGTTCGGTAATAGCGCACGCTATGCTTCCACATTTAGCGTAGTATTTATCAAACCCGATACCCATTACGCAATCAGCGCATACTCCGCCCTCCATTAGCGTGCATCTAAAAGAGCAAACAATGGGCCCGTATGTATCTATCATGGATCTCCCTACGGGAAAAAGAAAGCGCAAGCTTAAATTTAGTGAAGTAGAAATTAACATCTTAGTGCATGAAGTAACAGCAAACCTGATATATATTACAGGGCAGAATATCCACACCCTCGGAAAAACATCCAATTTCTATTGCTATAACAAGTTACATCAACTCGTTATCATCTACACGGAGAGAAGTGGAGGAGGTAAAAAGAGGAGAACCGGTTCAGGTCCACCAGAAATAGACATGCTAACTAGGTGGTGCAGCAAATACACGTTGCCGAACAAGTGGATGGTGTGGACGGCATAGATACTGCTGAGACCTCTGTAGAGAATGAAGGTATGTGTGGTTTGTAATGATACTGTTGTGTTGGCGTTTGGGATATATGCATATGTTTAGCCTATATCATTGATATGTAAAGCCAACCGATGTGGTTAAGTAATTAAAGAGTGTTATATGGGTCAATAATCGCAAAATTGCTTATCAAAAATGGAACAGATAAAGGCATTTGTCTTCTTTTGTGCCAAGTGTATTTGATGCTATGTTTGAAACTAGTTGCTGTCACGGCTGCCATTGATGTAGCTATATTTGAACACACAGGAAAACGCACTTGCTGGTTTAGACCTGCTTTTAAGAGGTGGAAAATTCCCCCTGTAGGATAGAGGCGCGCTTTTACTGGCAGTCTTTGTAAATACCACGGAATATATAATTAGGCGCACTTTACGCGTATCCTCCCACGAACGCATATTGAAAGCGCAACTTGTCTCTTGTCGCTCATGTGGCAGGCAATCTGCGATTTTACCCAAGTGCGCCTGGTTTGTAAATAGCCTGCATCGGTTACGTACGTCTTTGCGACCAATTAGCGCCTGGAAACAGTCGCAAACAGCTTGATAAATCTAGCCCAGTCTTTCTTGACCTGACATTTTTAACTGTTAACACTAATGGCAAAACTTACTATTTATAATCTACATTGTTTATAAATGTAACTATTAAATTATTTTTAACATTTTTAGCTTTATTTTTCAAAATAATAGCGCTCGTTTTAATTCACTGCAATAATCATTGTTAATTTATTATAAAGCTAGTGAATTGTTACCAAATGCAATTGTATTGTGTGTAAAAAAACAATAAGAGTATATGATAGCAAAAATTTTTATTTTAACGTTTTTAATAACTTTGAGACTTGTATGCAACCAACAGCCTAGGCTTCTAAAAACAAATATTCCAGTTGAATTATGAATTTAATAGATGCAGGTTATGCAGAGTCCATCAGGTTGGCCCAAAAGCCATTTCAATTGATTAAACATTTACAAGGGTTTTGCCTCATAAACGTACAGACTCTGTCCTTGTGGAGGTTTGAAAATCACTGGTCTTGAGCAGGGCCATTCACAGAACTTTGAAATAGAATGTGCTAAACTAGAAAAACAAAGGCACCCAACATAAAAAATAATTGAGGTGAAAATAGCTGGAGGGCTGGAGGGACCAAGGGCACCCTCTGGCATCCTCCGTAGCAGATCAGCCACTGTCTAGCCAAATCTGCTGCACCAGCTTAGGTACATCCTGCGTTTGTCTAGTTGTGCCATCTGCTTAACCAGCCAGTCATATTGTTTCCTCTTCTGTTTGGACTCCACCCAGGACACAGGTGACTCGGCTACCATTGAAGCTGGGGAGCTACACACAGCAGGCACAGATGGTGGTTGCGTATACAATGGCTGTGCAGGTGAGGTTATATATCATTTAGAGAACATTGCTGTATTAAGTGCTGTGTACACTAAGTGGCTGCCTGGACAGCAATAAAACCAACCTGACTCGAGTTAAAGATTCCAGGCATCGTACTTGGCCCTGTTATGGACAGTCAGATTGATTAGGTTTTACTCTTACATTTATATAGTTTTTTTAAAATATAGTATATTTTCTCAGAAACATAATAACCAACAAAAAGATAAAGCAAAAATGTGATACAGGAAGAAAGGAAATACAGTCAAAATTACAGAAAAGTGTGAGTAAATATACAATTAGTGCAAAGAAATCTGAGTTTTAGAGGTAGATCAAATTATTATATAAAGGTGGCAGGCAAATACAATGTAATAAATTAAGGCTTGAGTATGACTGTGAAAGCGGTTATTGTGCAAATAACAGTTGATAAAAAAGATACTGAAAATAAAATGCTGTTCAAGTCAGTGTGTACAAAGGCGCCATGGGGCAAAAGTATATGTATTTCACAGTACTCTACTGTACAAGAACAAATAAAACAATGATTGGCTGATAAAATAGACATTATTAATCCCACAGTGTGGGAATTCCTATGCTACAGCAGCTGTTAAGATCAAAAAGATATGGAATTAGCAGCACTACCAAAACAGCATTGCAAAACAACATTTTTGTTACATTTTGTTTGCACAGACGTTACAGACTATGTACCATGGCGACATATAATTGGACAACCTGATAGCATTGTTAGATAGCTTAGTAGCCCACATAATCTGAGGTAAAAAACTAACTTATATTTACCTTAGATTCGAAATTCATCCATCGTTGTCCTTTTCACGAAACATCTCAGAGCAAAACAATGGCGGTCTGCGTAGCCACAACGCGCAGTTACATTTTTGGAGTGGTCCACATTGCACCAGATGTTTGTAATGAATAATCAGGCCATTGACAATTATGACACTGACACAATCTAATACCATCTAGTGCCCAGAGGGTGACGCTAACAACCCATAACACCCACATACATATAATTCCAACACAAATGCAAACATCTGTCAGCGACAATCCTGGAGCTCCCCCTACTGGCATGAACAGGATACGGCGGTCGGGGTCTCCCGTCTATATCCCGTCTCATCAACTCCTCTCATCAGCAATATTGGCTCCACCTGCGATAGCCTGAATTCCTATTTAAGTGTCATCTGCTGTGGGGAGTGTTGTGGGAGATTGCCATATGTTACCTGTGTTGTTTAGCGTGAAGAGCAATTGAAACGCGCAGTTGTTAAGGTGTGTTACTTATTGATTATCTGCTTTACTTGCGTGTATGTGTGCTATACTCTGCTCCGGTCAGTGCTTGAGGCCGTGTTTTGCCACACTTTGTTTTGGGTAATATATTCTGTATTGTTCGCCTATCTAATGCTATTGTTCCCAAGTAAAAATACCACTACGGACAGTCTGCGTTTGACTCCTCTCTCTCCACACTCACACAGATGTGACACAATCCCCATATTTAAACTTAAACATCTATATACAATATCAATGAGCCAATTTCTCAGTTCCATTGCCACATTATCCCACTCTGGGACAGTGTGACAAATATGCTAGTTCCTAATGTTCACCGGTCCTAAAACATTGTTTTCATATTTTCTTGTAGTTTTTGAAAAAATTACATACTGCAGGTTCAATTAGTAAAACAAATGAAAATGGCACGGACCAAAATATTGGGACACTTAAAGCTGCATTGTGTAGGATCTACTCCCATCTAGTGGTGAAATTGTATATGACAAGCAACTGAAGCCCCTCGCGTTATTATACCAGCAACCTAAACCTGGATATTCGTTTTTCTTTCAAAACAATAGCGCTTGTTTTGATTCATTGAAATAATAATTGTTAATTCACTACACAGCATGTGAATTGTAACCAAATGCAATTGTATTGTGTGTAAAGAAACAATAAGAGCATGCGATAGCAAAAATAATAATTTAACATGTTTTATTAATAAAAGTAACAAATATGTTTTACACACAATTTGATTGAATAAATTGTCAGTGTCTCATGTGAAAACATGACTACATTTGAAAAACATTCACTAGAGTCTGTTTTATTCCAACAGAATACTAATTTTAGCAAAACATGAACATGGATACTACCTATGCAATGAATAAACAATGATTATTGCAATGAACCAGTTTGTTACCAGGCGAACTTTCTTGCCTTATGTACAGCTTGAGCCAGCACTGCTATTACATGTCCTCGAGAATAGGCATGATCTTACATCTTCAACAGACTTTGAAATTTGCAGGCAGTCGTGAGTAATCTCCCCCTGACATTCGTCACGGTACCACTAGTGTAAAAGCGCGAAAAGCCATGCTTGAATTTCTAGGTATGTCCCTCTTTGGCTAATGTATTTTAAAGATGGAGGCGTAACATGGCTGCCGCAATTCGAGCGGCACCATTGTAGGTATTGTGAATGGAAGATTCTACGCTTACGAAAATACTTTCGTAAGATTATTAGGTGGAAGTAATTACACATGAATGAGCACATGTTTTTGAAAGAGCAAAGGGGTTTTTGCTAAGAATCAAGTCAAAGAAATACACAGTGTAGCTTTAACCTAATATTTTGTTGGAGACAATAACTTCAATCAAGCACTGTCTGTAGCTCTGAATGAGATTTATACACTTCTTGACTGTTAATTTGGGCCACTTGTCTTAATCAAACTGCTCCAGTTCTCTCAGGTTTGATGATGCTTTTTCCCAACTGGAAGTTTCAGCTCTTTCCACAGATGTTCAATGGGATTTAGATCAAAACTCCTAGAAGGTCCAATGTTTTTTTCTCATCCATTCTTGGTTGCTTTTTGTGGTGTTTCAGGTCATTATGCTGCTAGAGGACCCAAGACTTGGCACTGAGGCCAGCTTTCCATCACTGGGCTGTTTGTTTTGCACCAAAATGCCTTGATTGTCCTTTGATTTCATCATGCCGTGTACAGATTCAAGACATCCAGTGCCAGAGGCAGCAAAGCAACCCAAAAACACTGCTAAGCGTCCTTTTGTGTTTCCAGATAGGGATGTGTGCATTTCTTTGAAAGTTTCCCTGTAGCATGGAGTTGTTGTGCTTTACCAAAAAGCTCTGCTTTTATTTTGTCTGTCGAAAGGACATTTTCCCAGAAGGACTGTAAAGTGTCCATATACATTTTGGCAAACACAAGTGGGGCTTTTTTGTTTTTCTCTCTTAGATGTTGGGACTTACTATGTTTTCTACTATGGGGCTCATTTTCATTCAGATAGCGATGTATGGTCTGACTTGAAACTATTGCAACTTGAACATCGGCTTCCAACTGTTTTGAAGTTTTCCTTGGTTCGTTCTCCACTAATTGATTGGGTCAATTTTCCCCTTGAGGCCACATCCAGAGATGTAGGCTACAGTCCCTTTGACCTTAAAGTTCTTAATAATATTGGCAACAGTGCTCATAGCAACATCAAGCTCTGTAAAGATGGCCTTTTAGCCTTTACGTTGACCATGCTTAGCTATTGCAGTTTTATCTGTAGAAATGAAGTTTTAGCCTTTACCTTGACCATGTTTAGCTATTGCATTTTTCTCTGTAGAGATGGCATTTTAGCCTTTATATTGACCATGCTTAGCTATTACATTTTTCCCTGTAGAGATGGCCTTTTAGCCTTTACGTTGACCATGCTTAGCTATTGCATTCTTCTCTGTAGAGATGGCCTTTTCGCCTTTATATTGACCATGCTTAGGTATTGCATTTATCTCTGTAAAGATGGCCTTTTAGCCTTTACCTTGACCATGC
>JACXGM010027604.1:0-14479 GCA_016801145.1 Umbra pygmaea | reverse complement strand
GGAAATGCTTCATTTCATATTTCTTCGTGAAATGCAACTACGTCACAGCATATGCACAGAAGTGCAATCCTAGACAGCCTTTCACAATTTATTGGTAACCTCGAAGTGCACTAGAGCCCGGAAGCGTGAAATGGAAAGTGAGGACACAAGCTCCGCCTCTTGTGAGGATGAATTCATCACTAAAAATGGCAGCAATAATTTATTCAGTCATATGAGGTTTAAGAGGTCAGATGTTCAGTAAGCTAACTTCCTCTGCACATTTTGTCTAAAGACAATTGCTACGAAAAATGGTACAAGCTAACCTCTTTCATCACCTGAAACACATCCACGCAGTGGAATGGGAGGAATGCGTAAAACTAGGCAATGCTGAAACTTCCAGTCACACGACTTGGAAAAAGGTCTGCTAAAAGACAAATAACGATAGCCGCATCTTTTTGAAACACCATCCCGTATGACAAATAAGCTTTAAGGTTTGAGGAGATACTGTAACAGTGGTTTTCAACCCTCTCCTCAGGGCACACCAGACCTTCCACAGTTTAGCTGTAGCCACTGAACTAGCATATCAAATTCACTAATCCCGGGCCTGAACATTAGGAAATGAGATGAAACAGGTGTGCTAGATCAGCGGCTACAGCTCAACTGTGGAAAGTCGTGTGTGCCCCGAGGAGAGCGATGAGAATCACTGCAGTAACAGTAGTAACCTGCTGGCAGCACGATGGATGACCTCACAGGTTTGGTATAATGAGAACCTTCCAAATAATTGTACATATTATATAAATATTGAACTGCAAATAAAGGCAGCTTTTTAACGATTTATTTAGCATGTACAAATAAAGTAGTAATGGGACAAAAATAAAAATCAGTTTAAAAAAAGTTTTAACTGGCCTAATCCATTCACTCCCATGTTTTCAGTACTGTACTTGTTTACACAAATTGCTCCATAACAGAAATTTTTTTTGATGGAAACACATGAACTATAGTGGGTACCAGAGCCATATATAGAGAGAGTATGGCCAACTAGGGAATCAAGTGTTCTTAGCTATTCCATTATGCGATTGGTTCCCGAGGTGGTCATGCGTTTCATGGACTCCATGTTAAAACCCAACATTCAGCTGATTCCCATTGACATAGTGCAGGGAATAGTGGAAAAATGTAATAAATTATTTTAAAAATGACATAAATCACTGAAAAAATGCCCAGTTGTTGCGCGTTTGGCAGTAAGTGTACAGACAGTTAATTTGAAATATAGTTTCAAAGACATTACCGTTCGTGTCTACAAGGCAGCCGCCATCTTCGGAAACATACTCGATAAGTCAAACCACAAACTCTGTGCTACGTGAACTGAACTGTAAGCATTTTGTGTTTTCGCATTGCCAGCCCTAAATCTTCCTCATAGATCTGCATTAATGACCGCAAAACCTCTTGCCATTGACGATTCCAAGTCACAGTTCATAGTTGTCCTGTAGCCACTCCTTTGTTATCTTGGCTTTGTGCTTAGGGTCATTGTTCTGTTGGAAGATGAACCTTTGCTCCAATCTGAGGTCCAGAGCACTCTGTAGTAGGTTTTCAGCAAGGAATCTCTGTACATTGCTGCATTCATCTTTCCCTTGATCCGGAGTCTCTCAGTTCTAGCAGCTGAAAAACATGTCCACAGCATGATGCTGCCACCACCATGCTTCACTGTAAGGATGGTATTGGCCAGGTGATGAGTGGTGCCTGGTTTCCTCCAGATATGATGCTTGCCATTCAGGCCATAGAGTTCAGTCTCAGTTTCAGTTTCATCAGACCAGAGAATTTTGTTTCTTATTGTCTGGGAGTCCTTCAGGTGCCTTTTTCGCTTAGTTTGGCCGGGCGGCCAGCTCTAGGAAGAGTCCTGGTGGTTCCAAACTTCTTCCATTTATGGATGATGGAGGCCACTGTGCTCATTGGGACCTTCAGTGCTGCAGATATTTTTCTGTACCCTTTCTAAAATCTGTGCCTCGATACAATCCTGTCTTGGAGGTATATAGACAATTCCTTGGACTTCATGGCTTGGTTTGTGCTCTGACATCCACTGATAACAAAGCGACCTTATATAGACAGGTGTGCGCCTTTCCAAATCATGTCCAATCAACTGAATTTACCACAGGTGTACTGCAACCATTTTGGAAACATCTCAAGGATAATCAGTGGAAACAGGATGCACCTGTCATGGCTGTGAATACTTATGTACATGTGCTTTTTTATTTTTTATTTGTAATAAATTTGCTATGATTTTAAACACACTTCCACATTGTCATAATGTTTGTAGAAATAATAAATTTAATCCATTTCAAAATAAGGGTGTAAAATAACAAAATGTGGAAAAAGTGGAAGTGCTGTGAATACTTTCCAGTATTCACTGTACTTTAAAATGATACATGAATATTTGGTTCTGATCAAAAGGCATTCATTTGGGGTGTTAGGTGTATGAGAAGCACACATAAATACATTAGAGAAGTGAACTGCATTCAAGATAATTTTGCTTAATACCCCTTGTCCAAATTCTTTAAATGCAAGCATTGCCAGAATGTTATACGTGCAGCGTTTTATAGTAAGCTTCAGGGAACAGGCCACTGAGTGAGAAGACACAACGTTTTTGAGACAAATGGCATTTGTCAATCAGAAATGAAACCCCAAAACGTGTTATTTCTTCTCTCTCATGTTTACTGGTGTGTGTTGCTCATCGTCATAGCAACTCTGGAGGAGAGAACATCATGCAGGTGGCACTGGACTTCTGGAGAGCAGGACGAGGCCGAGAGGAGATCGAGTTGAAGCACCTAGAAACAGCTCTCTCCCTGTCCGTGTTCAACAACAAGCAGAGTAAGACATCTATAAACCGTGGACCGTGTAGGAACTACAGCCCTTCTTAAACTTTAATCCCACATTTAGGGGACAACAATTTGAATATTTTTGCAATTAGCACTATTTTACCAGCCTTAAAAACCTGTTGCTCTGTCAGTTGACATTAGCCTCTTAAAAGTCACTCTGATTGGGATTGAACCGGCTTTGGTCATTCAGCTCGAGAGAGAGTTGATCTAGGCTGGGTCTTGGTGCTATGCACTGTCCATTCAACAATGTTTGAAGGCCCTAATAAAAGTTGATTTGCAGATAGGTTGGTAGTAGTGAGTTTAATTAGGGTTATGTTAACAGTGTAATGCTCACAGTAATGAGTGTTAAAGGAGACTGGTGATGATGTGGATGGTATTGTTACAACACAGTGAAACTATAGTTAATCTATTGCAGTTACTACTAGCGTCAAGTCTGTAAATTATGTCCCCAAAGTCCAAATCTTTTTAAACCATAAAGACACCCTCTCTAATGGAATTAGCTGGAACTCAGCGCAAGTGTGGTGTTAAATATGTCTTTTCTGATTTTCTCCTCAATTTTTCAGCAATTTCCTGCAAAGGATGAATAAAGATCTATCTTTCTAAAAAGTCCAGTGTCAAATCTATGATGTTCCCTGCTGTCTTGGGCTCAAAATGTTGGCTTCCGAGAACTCCATTATTTCCTCTGTATTCGCTGTCCTTTGTTTCCTGCACCTGTCCATTTCACAACTAACTCTGTGTTCCTGTCTCTCTCTATTAAGGTGGGTTCTGGCACACCAGTCTGATAGACAAGAACCTGGTGGACTTTTTCATCCCATTCTTACCTCTGGAGTACAAACACCTGGTCCAGTGTGGCATGGCTGAGATGGCCGCTAAGGGACTGGAGCCCAACTACAATTTGTCAGATCAGGTTGCAAGAGACATGATATTTTTTCCCAAAAGTGAGAAGATCTTCTCCGTCAAGGGCTGCAAGACAATCAGCAGTAAACTGGACCTTTACAGAGACCATGCTTGAGATGTTACAGTTGACAGCTGCAGACTGACATCTACAGTCATAATGAACATAAATGTATGATGGGGGATTAGTACCTCTTGGTCTGTCAGTCACCAACTTTGACGATTGTATTGATTTCGAAGTAAGAATGACAGTCTGTCAATGACACCTGCTCTGTGCACTTTCTAAGAAAATCTCTGCAAGTCGGAGAGACTAAGCCAATGAGTGAACTAATCAACAGGATAGCCACCCAGGTGTTCTTACCTCAGAAACAATGTGGAAGACATGAACGCTTTCACTGATGATATTTTTACCTGAAGAGTAAAGAATAGACTACTGACAAAAAGGTGATTTGAAGGAGATAAAACATAAGAGAGAAGCACCCTCTTTTAACCAGTTAAACTGCTTTATGTAAAGTTTTATGTTTTCGCTAAACAACCATCATGTCAATATGATGTTCTCTACATGCTACTCCAGAACATAACCCCAATCTACTTTTTGCTCCTATGGACAGTGTAGAAGATTGTATTGACTTCAAAGAAAGGGTACCATTGATGGCAATGAATGCCAATAGTTGTTGTGAAGCAGGGCTGTAAGTGGGGTTTATCAATGTGCACCCCACTCATTGAGAATGTGTTACAGCAACAGCTTGTGCTACCTCACAAGGTTATACACCGCACCATACTCACTGCAACTGTATTTTAATAAAGGAAATCTGTTAAAATAATATAGGGTCTGTTAAAGAAAATTTGTGAAATGTAATCGATTGTCATGACACGATTATTTGCATTGAACAACTAGAAACAGAAATTGTAAAATGTTTAATTAATTTAAATGTACAATATGTAGTTTTTGGCCGCTAGGGGTCTCTCAATCAATACAATAGCTAAAGATGTACTTGGATGACGTCGGTAAGTAGCGTGGGATCATGGGTTTTGTTATCGTCGTCAATGACGACCTTCCAATCTAGCGTCTCCGGCAGAAAAAAATGGTCATTGACAAAGTAATGTATTGTTAAAAAATATTATAACTTTATTCACGTTATGTTTGGCGGTTCCCCTGGAACTTAGAGCAACTACAGCAGTCAAAGCTTATATGACGCCATTGACGGAAGACAAAAGGAAACGTCCCGTGTCTTCGAATTATATTACAAATTTCTCTGGGTTTGAAAGTTGGTGGAAACATTTAGGATAATGTCAGTACACAACTAAGAAATATATATATAATATAGGTATAGTGATGTTTGCTTTTTTAATGCAAAGTACACCTTTTGTTATTGTTTTGGTAAACTACATATTGTACCTTTTAAAAAACACCTCTCGGGCCGATGTTGTGCCGAAAACGGACCCCCTGCCAGAAACGTCCCCCCTTCGCGTGAGCGCGCACGCAAGCTACTGTATGCTTCTATGCTGTCACTTTTCGAGAAGGGTCCAGCTGCGGCCTGTAGCTGCTCACGTTACGCCCCCGCTCATGCCACGCCCCTTGACTAACCTTAGTAGCTAGCGCTAGCTAGTGTGTCGCTACTATAGTACCACAACATAATGATTACATCTCAATGGTTGTCTAAATACATCCATTGTTTGTTTAACGTTAGTGAATACTTTACACAATAAACGGCGTGGAGTGAGCGGCGACAGTTTGTTTGTGTTGTCGTAGCAACCGGTAGCAACACTGCGCGTTCATGAGCACAAGTATAGTTCTTCTCTTAATACATCCAATGGTATAAGTGGCAAACTCATGAACTCGCCATTTCATTGTCTAAACATATTCACTAACGTCAAACATTATGTTTTCGTTGTTCCTTGTCATTTACATGCTTATCTAAATAAACAATGGATGTATTTAGACAACCAATGAGATGTAATCATGTCGTGCTACTACAGTATCTACAGAACATACTAGCTAGCGCTAGCTACTAAGGTTAACCAAGGGGCTTGGCGTGAGCAGGGGCGTGGCGTGAGTGGCTACAGGCCGCAGCTGGACCATATTGCACTTTTCTGATAGTTTTCGCTTCACTCTGTTGTCAATTTAGCAATGTTTCTGTAATGTTTTTCAACTAATGTTTGTAGTTGATAACATTGTTTATTTTAGGGACAGGAAGTGAAGGCGTGATTAGGCAGGCACAGTTAAAACCTACAGCTAAAGCCTTTTCAACTATCCATTTATGAGAATATTTTTATGGTTCCAAAAGAAAAGTTCCTGCTTCAAATTGTATGACACAGATTACTGTTTAATATTTTTATATTTAAGTGGTCAAATAAAATCAATCAATCAATCAATCAAATGAAAACCCATTGAGAACCTGATGATTCTGCATGAAACTCAAAACTAAAAATGGATCAAAGCCTTGCCGGGAATCACCCTGCTGCTGCTAAATGGCTTCCTGTTATTTCTAAAAACAAATGCTTTTATTACAAGCATAATACACACTGATTTGTCAGAATTAACCCCAGGATAAATGGCTTCCAATCCCAGAAAAGACAGGGGGGCTTTATTTGGCAGGTAGGGAAACTGCCTTGCCGGAGTCTATCCCTTCATGCTAAATGGCTTCCCTTTAATGCTAGAGTCAAATGCTTTTTATTACAAAAAATATAGGTCACCAACACCTTCCAAAATAATTTTGAACTGTCCCAGAGCTTGCAATCCAACAATAGACAGGATGGACTTCCTTTGGCAGGTAGTGACACTGCCTTGTTGGATTTTACCGCTACCTGCTAAAAGGCTTCCGTTTATTGCTATATTCATATAGTCAATGCTTTTTGTTAGACACAATGTAGATCTATCTGTAACTGTGTTCAACAATCTAAATGTCATGTCTGTGCTGATGACACAGAGTTTTGTGCCTTGCTTAAGTATTCACCCCCTTGGACATTTCCATATTTTGTACCGTGACAACTTGTGTGTTAGCCCTAACTCTTGTCTGTTAGCCCTAACTCTTGCCATATTTACTGTCCTGCAGACTGATTTACAATTGCTACAAATTTTACTAAAACTAAGTATATGCTATTTTCTAGATACAAAAGTCTATAGAAATAGATCAATAGAAAAAAACATGTATTCACAGAACAGAAAGTGTACAGGCAACTTTTAGGTCAGTGCTTGATTATGGTAATGTACTATATATGCATGGGTCAGTTCACTTTATAACTGGTACAAACCTTCACACATCATTGCCTGTTAGTCACTTTAGTTAGATGGGAGTCCTTGACTTTTAGAGCCTTTTAGGATGTCTTAAGGAATCTTCTATCTGTATTAAATCAATCAAAGATCAAATAATATACAGCAGAGGTGGGACCAAGTCCTTGTTTTCAAGTCACAATTCACTTTTGGCTGCAACAATAAGACCCCTCATTTTTATGTTGCCTTCAAAATAAAGGTCTGCAGAGTGTCTATAGTTTAATTTGTATTATGTAAGCTACATTTTCAAAAGTGAAAAGGATGTGGGGGAAATTATGGATGAGGAACATCTATTTAAAAAATAATTTACATAGGTTAAAGAATATTATAAGGTGGAGCACACTGAGAAATGGTTATTACACAATCCCTCACCAAAGATAATGCACACAAGCAAATTATCAACAATAATATCAGAATAGGATTTTTATATTCGATATATATTCTCTACATTAATTTAAGCTCTAACCATTTCTCATTGTGCTCCACCTTATAATATTATTTAACCTATGTAAAGTATTATTGAAATAGAAAATGTTCCTCATTTAAAATTTTCCCACATAGATTTTACCTTTGAAAATGTAGCTTACATAATACAAACTAAAACTATAGACACTCTGCAGACCTTTATTTTGAAGGCAACATGAAAATTAGAAGTCTTATTGTTGCAACAAAATGTGACTTGTGACTTGAAAACAATGACTTTGTCCCATCTCTGATATACAGTATGTCAGAATTGTTCACAGTATCTGTTGCTCCTAGACATCAAGGTTCAGGGCTGTGCAGAGACAGGAGGGGCAGGGGCTCAAATTCAAAAAAGGGCACATAAAACAAAATTTGTTAACAATATTTTTAACCGAAATTAATAGTTAGTGTTCAGTCTCCTGAAAAGTACACATTCTCTCCATACGCCTAGATGTCTGTGTCGGGTCACATATGTGATCTTTATTTTAAATTTTATTTTAAACATTTTTACATAATACAAAATCTACAATACTGTACACCTTACTAAATATGGAGCCTTACATAAGACTAATTTCACACAAGTACTATCTATCCAAAATGCAACAATCTGGCATAAAAATAAGTATGTAAGAACATATAAGATTGACTTTGTTAGTTCTTGTGTGAAGGACTATTCTAACCTGTGGTGTTCCTAACCGAGCTGCTTAGGGATCCACTGCCTTTTGCTGCATCCTGCAGGTCCTTCTTTTTCTGCTTCCTTATTCTCTCTTCACAAGGCATCTTTGCACTGTAGCAGAATTCAATATAATTTACAAAAACAGACAAGATAACAAGATATCAAACCAGATAAACAGTTTAATTGTAGCCTATGTATAACTGCAACCTGAGCTGACTATCAGATTTCTGTAGCAGTGTGCTTGTAGGCTTTGAATCAGAAAGGGATTTGCAAAGGTATTTTCTAAATTCTCAAAATAAATAAGTGCTTTATTAAGAAGTCAAAATGTACAGACCACCAACCTACACTGCAGACTACAAAATAATGTAAGCTAACTTCCCAAAGAAGTGACATCTTCTTTTAAGTGGGCTGCTGGTTGAGAGGCAGAAAGCAGATGGAAAAGAGAGTTGAGCCTTGGAGAAGTACACTTTCTTCACCTACTTCACTTCTTTCTAGGACGTCAGGAATTACATTAACATGTGTATTTGATACCCTGGCAGACATCCAAGCCTTAGAATTTACCTGAATACAGAGGATACATCTTATTAATATCAATAGCGGAGTAACCGCGACAGTTGCGTTAATTTTATTTGTAACGCTAACACCTTAATTTTGACAGCCCTAAAACAACAACAAAAACAACTTTTTTAATCACATTTGCTCACGGACCACTAGGGATATCTGGCGGAATTGGTCCACAATTTAACACTGGTCGACTACGGGAAGAGGGAGCCTATTTCGTAACAGCTTACCTACCTGCCAACTACTACTACTATAGTGCCTCGAGGAGTTGCTTGCGTAAACTAGGCTACTGCCAAAGATAGAGTGGGCATGAAATGGATTTGCCCTTGTGGCCTAGTAGGTTACTAAATAACAGAGTATACATGATTCAATATAACGATGCATGCTTTCCCTTTGCAATATTAAAAGGTTTCCCAGGTTAGCTGCATAGCTGCTAGGTGGTAGGCTATAGAAAATAATTGACTTCCACCGGTCAATTCGGTTTAAAATTATGCTTGTTGAATGTTACAGTTCATTTTTCAACACCATCTAAATGGTTTTGGAAACAAACTGTCTGTAGTGATCTTACCCTGCTTTTCACTGTCTCTTAACACAATACGATGCTCTTGCAGGCAGGCAAATGTGACAGGTGAGGTCACATTGGTAGCCTATGACGTCACATACCGGCAGCAGCGCAGGTAGACCGTTATTGATACATCCATGAGGTAGACGAGGCTACCAAGTTTACTTCGATATTATTACTTTTAAACATTTTTTATTCTAAAATAATTGATTCACACCTTAATTTTTAAATTTTTGTGTGTAATTTTAAAAAGCATTCATAATTTAAATGGCCACTCAAAAGGGCACTTGTACGTTCGTAGGCAAAGGGGCAGGTTCTCAGGCACCCATAGCCCCCCCCTGCACGTGCCTGAAATAAACAATGTTTTCAACTACAAACATTAGTTGAAAAACATTACAGAAACATTGCTAAATTGACAACAGTGTGAAGCGAAAACTATCCGAAAAATGACAGCATAGAAGCATACAGTAGCTTGCGTGCGCGCTCACGCGAAGGGGGGACGTTTCTGGCAGGGGTTCCGTTTTCGGCACAACACCTGTTCAGGGATCTCGGCTTGCCATATTTAGCCTGCGAGCCGTAGTTTGCCCACCACTGTACTAGAACATTAGCATGTAGATTCGTTTTTTATTTGTTTAGTCTTTTACCACCGTGGTAAATTTGGTTTTATATTGGACGTTGGATATTCGACACATTCGAAAAATCTATTATGCGGCTTGACCTTTTGAACCCCCATGCCAAAACACATCTGGTGTACTCAGCTAACTGCCCTACACATAATACAAAGCTTTTTTTTAAAACACCTTTTTATTTTATAAAAACAATTATATAATTGCTATAAATCTAGGCTATAAATCTATTATGCGGCTTGAGCTTTTGACCCCCCCATGCCAAAACACATCTGGTGTACTCAGCTAATTGCCCTACACATAACACAAAGCTTCTTTTTTTTAAATCCCACCCATTGATTTTATAAACATTTTTTAATGTAAAAAAAACTATAAATCTATTATGTGGCTTGACCTTTTGACCCAACCATGTCAAAACAAATCTGGTGTACTCAACTAACTGCCCTACACATAAAACAAATGTTTATAAAATCTAAAGGTGTTTTAAAAAATGTGTAGGGCAGTTATTTGATTACACCAGATGTGTTTTGGCATGGGGGGGTCAAAAGGTCTGGCCACATAATAGATTTTTCGAATGTGTCAAATATCCAACGTCCAATATAAAACCAACTTTACCACGGTTCTTTTACCTCGGTCCCTAACTGTAAAGGAAGCTGGAAGTAGGAAAGTGAATAATCAGTAATTATCTCTCGAATGTGAAATGTATATTACCTCCGTAAGCGAAAGTAGTTGTGGAAAAGCTTTATAGTTTAGTAATTATTACAGTTGAAAATGAGTGGAACATGCAAAACCTTTGGATTTGTTTTAACTTGTTATATTTTAATACCGACTGTTGCTTGCCAACTATTCACACCAGTTGTGTTCGGTATGGGAGCAGCCGGCGCAGCATCAATAGTCTGGCGAGTTTATAAGTACTATTATGAGTGTTGTTCTTCAAAATGGATTGCTTTTAATTCAACAGGTATGCCCGCAGCGCACATGGTTCATGTGTTTTTCATGCACTGATCTTAAAACTAGGGCCGGGTTAGCGCTACATGATTCTGTCGGGAATGGAGTGAAATTCAAGTTCCGGGCAGAATTCGAGTTAGGTTCCATAATCAGCAAGATTAATCTAATTTTGTGTTTGTGTATACGTGTTCATTTATATTACTCACATTAAAAAGTAAACTTTATAATTCCGTTTATTTTCAGTTTCCCAATCGAAACGGAGTTTTAGTTTCGTTTTTAGTTTCTCTAACTCCACACTGAATACTCTCACATAGTGTCAGCCAATGTTTCACGCATTCAAAAGGTTTGTTTTTGATTCCTCAATTTATATCAATATGTCACTGTCTTTTGACAAGTGCGACACAGGTATCGTTAAATAGCACATGACAGTCTTTCGACACACCTTGTCAAAGTTAAAGAGTTGGGAAATCATTCCACAGTTGGGAAATTTGTTTAGTCAAAGTGCTGCACATTTAAGACACACAGGTATATAAATAGGTAGGTAACCCCCCCCCCCCCCCACATCGAGACAGTTTCGAGCGGTCCAACACTAAGTTTAATGTAAGCCCAACAAAGATACAAAATATGTTCAACTTCAACATCTGTTAATTTACCATTTCATATAAAGATTAAGTATAAGTTAATGTATATATATATATAATATTGTATTACTAACATGATAGCAAGGCCAATTACTATTATCTCACACAAATATTTATTATTATTATTATGATTATTAATATGATTATTATAGCACAATTAGGTCACACAACATCCCACAGTTTTTACACTCTACATAGTCATGTAAGATATTGAAATGTGCATCTCTTTCCTGATCAAGCAGCTGTCAAATCTTGACATATTTTCTAAACTCCAACCACACTAGACAGTTACTCCACCAAGTTACTCTGCCCACTTTACCTAAGTACTCCACTCGCTCCAACCAGTTACTCCACCCGCTACAACCACTCCAGCCAGTTACTCCACTCTACCCAGTAACTCCACCCACTAAATCTGCCTAGTCACAGCTGGCTACAGGTGGCTGCAAGCACACTTCACAATTTCCCCAGAAATTTTACCTTCTCTTGTTTAGTACGTTATTTATCAGCACACTGACCTTCACTCTCACACACCAACCAGAGTCATGTTGGCACATTCCATTTTCTGTCTGTCTGTCTGTCTGTCTGTCTGTCTGTCTGTCTGTCTGTCTGTCTGTCTGTCTGTCTGTCTGTCTGTCTGTCTGTCTGTCTGTCTGTCTGTCTGTCTGTCTGTCTGTCTGTCTGAGACACACATACACACCAGGTCCGACGTCCCTTTCCCTGACCACATTAACCAGCTCTGACTGGGGGATCCTGAGGCATTCCCAGGCCAGTGCAGAGATATAATCTCTCCACCTAGTCCTGGGTCTTCCCCGAGGCCTCCTCTTAGCCGGACGTGCCTGGAACATCTCCCTAGGAAGGCGCCCAGGGGGCATCCTTACGAGATGCCTAAACCATCTCAACTGGCTCCTTTCTACGCGAAAGAGCAGCGGCTCTACTCCAAGATCCTCACGGATGACTGAGCTTCTCACCCTATCTCTAAAGGAGATGACAGCTACCTTCCTGAGAATCCATTTTGACCGTTTGTACATGGGATCTCATTCTTTCGGTCATGACCCAGCCTTCATGACCATAGGTGAGGGTAGGAACAAAGATTGACCGGTAGATCGAGAGCTTTGCCTTCTGGCTCAGCCCTCTCTTCATCACAATGGTGTGGTAAAGGGAATGCAACACCGCCCTCACTGCTCAGATTCTCCTATCAATCTCATGCTCTATCGTTCCCTCACTCGCAATCAAGAGCCTGAGTTATTTAAACTCCTTCACTTGGGGTAACGACTCATTCCCTACATGGAGTAAATACAAGATTGATGACCTCAGATTGTCACAATCAACAGCGACATAACTGTAATGACTTTTGGAAATTCATGTCATTCATTCAATTCAAATGTATAGATTATTTGTTTAGAACTGATGGTGGTGTGTTAAAAATATAAGTCCCATTCATTGACAATTGTTTTTTATTTCTGTTCCCTCAGGTTTGAACGTGGACCTAAAACAGAGGTTGTTTGGTCAACATGTTGCCTCCAGAGTTGTCCTGAATGCTATGAAGGGTTTCATGAATAATAATAATAATAAAAAGCCCCTGGTGCTCTCTTTACACGGCTTGACTGGAACAGGGAAGAATTTTGTCAGCCAGCTGATTGCTGAAAACATCTACAAAAAGGGCATGGACAGCAGCTTCATCCACCAGTTTGTAGCTACAGTTCACTTCCCACATAAGAGCAAGATTAACACTTACAAGGTAAATTGCCATCATTTTAATTACATTCCAGTATTCGTTTCTTGGAAACGATCAATAATTAAAAGCTGTACACACAAGATATATAGGGATGTCTGTGCTCTAATCTATTCTCTGTTCTGGATAACCTCTGTTCATACTTATACATCCATCCCTGTTTCCCAGTCTCAACTGCAGCGTTGGATCAAGGGAAATGTCACCAACTGCCCACAGTCCATGTTCATCTTTGATGAGATGGACAAGATGCACCCTGGTCTGATTGACACTATTAAGCCCTACGTGGATTACTATAAAGAAATAGATGGTGTCTCCTTTAACCAAGCCATCTTTATATTCCTCAGGTAGGGGAGAAAGACCAGCACTGGTGTGTGGTAACAAAATACTTACTGACATATCAATTATTGTTAACCATAATTCATTAATTCACACAACTTAGTTGCTTTTTGTACTAAACATGGTTTCCTTAAGCTAAAGCCATCAGCTGTCAATCAGAATCATAACCTAAAAATGAATGTAATTGTTTTGTACATATAATATTTCCTGTTGTGGCACATTGTTGTCAAAGCAATGCTGGAGGAGAGATGATCACAGAGGTCGTCCTGGACTTCAGGAGATCAGGAAAAGACAGAGCCGACATCACATTGAAAGACCTGGAAAAAGCTCTTTCCCTGTCCATCTTCAACAACAAGGAGAGTAAGCCAACTCCTCACTATACACCTGAATTCTTTCATTCACTCTGGATCATTGTATCATCTCACTTAGTACCCTCTTGGCCAGTGTTACATTATTAAAAATGAAAACACAATGCTGGCTGTTTGGGTCTTTGCCAGTGTTGAAAAATGATATTGTGGTGTGAATTAAATTTGACTCCAGAGCTACGGATAATTCACACCTATATTGCAGCTGTGAGGTAGAAGCGTTCACAGAGCTCTCGATGCAAGTGAAACAGATCATCCTTGGGCCTTGTCCACACATACACGTGTATTTTTGAAAACGGAGTGTTTCTTCATTCATTTAAAAACAAATCTCATCCACACAAGCACAGTTTAAAACAATATCTGTCCACATGAAAACGCAAAAAAGCCCGATCATGTGCTGTCAAGAGCATGCCAAACCAACAGGTGACGATATAACCGTAAAGCCATGTTGGCCAATCAGAAGCCTAAAAAAGGGTTATTACATGTTCCAGGAGGTCTCATCCAAAACCGGCGAGGTCTGTGTCGTGGGAGCTTAGTGTAGTCATAAGCAGTG
>JACXGM010027603.1:0-14413 GCA_016801145.1 Umbra pygmaea | reverse complement strand
TGACCTTCGGCCTAGGGTGCTCTGGTACCAAGTACACTTATGAGCATCCCTATGTTTGAACATGGTGTTCGTTATAGACAATCCATGACTAGCACAGAAGTCCAACAACGAACAACCACTCGGGTTTAGATCAGGGAGGCCGTTCTTCCCAATCACGCCTCTCCATGTGTCTCCATCATTGCCCACGTGCGCGTTGAAGGCCCCCAGCAGAACTATGGAATCCCCAACTGGAGCCCCATACAGGACTCCATTCAAGATCTCCAAGAAGGCAGAATACTCTGAACTCCTGTTTGGTGCATATACACAAACAACAGTCAGTTTTCCCCCCATCAACCCGCAGGCGCAGGGTGGCGACCCTCTCGTCCACTGGGGTAAACTCCAACATACCACCTCTTAGCCGGGGGCTTGTGAGTATCCCTACACCCGCCCGGCGCCTCACACCCTGGGCAACTCCGGAGAAGAAAAGAGTCCAACCCCTATCCAGGAGAATGGTTCCAGAACCGAGACTGTGCGTAGAGGTAAGCCCCACCAGATCTAATTGGTAGCGCTCCACCTTCCACACCAGTTCCGGCTACTTCCCCCACAGAGAGGTGACATTCCACATCCCCAGAGCCAGCGTCTGCTGCCCAGGTCTGGTCCGTCGAGGCCCCTGACCTTCACTACCACCCATTTAGCAGCACACTCGACCCCAGTGGTTCCTCCCACAGGTGGTGGGCCCATGGGATGGAGAGGGAGGTGCCACGTTGCTTCTTCAGACTGTGCCTGGCCGGGCTCTGTGGCAAACCCGGCCACCAGGCGCTCGCTGGACGAGCCCTCCATCCAGGCCTGGCTCCAGATGGGGGCCCCGGGCTTCCTCCGGGCAGGGTCTCTCTTCTTCCTCTTCCTCGCTTCTTCATAGGAGTTTTTGGTTGAACCATTCTTTGTCTGGCCCCTCACCTGAGACCACTTTGCCATGGGAGACCCTACCAGGAGCACAAAACTCCAGACAATACAGCCCTCAGGTTCATAGGGACACACAAACCTCTCCACCATGTTAACCTCGTGTTGTCCTCCCGATGGCCATACACCTGTGGTCCTCTGGGGTCAAAAAAGACCCCATCTGGTTTGACTCTTATTTAAAGCATATAGTATAAATATTCAACCAATTCTGTGTTACACCTTTAGTCTAACTTCAGTCCAACCCATTACAACAAATTTTTCCCTTCGATTTGGATTTTAGGGCCAATAATCCTTGTTTACATAAAAGTATAAAAATATTTTGACTGAAAAATATTAAATTTGGGGTCAAAATGACCCCAAGGGCAACACAAGGGTTAAGGTGATGGATTCCCGGAGAGGTCCTTTATAATTATGTGTAAATGCCCCTTTAAGTTAATGTGACACCTCTCTCTGGTTTGGCTTGTGTCTAGAATAGGTTTAGGTTGGGCTGGTAGCTTGTAGATCTGGTGATTAATGATTGAGTTCAGCCATGTTCGATAAGCTAGTTAGTTTATTCTATATAAGCTGGCCAAACTAGAGAGAAGTGTCGGTCATCGATTTATGTTACAGGTGTAATATTGTTACGCTGTGGAAAAAAGGCTGTCCGGGAGCTGCACATTTGCATAGTGAGTTGTGAATAGTCCCTGAATACATTCTAATTTGTATGTTTGGCTGTTCTGTCCGTACATCTGCTAACAGCACATAAAGATCAATAATTACTCTGTTGTGCACTCACTTCAGGCGTACACTACAACCTGCTATTCCTGTATCTGTATATTCCCGGGCTGTTCTATTAAACATAAGCAACAACCACCATCTACCTGCCTTTGGTCTCCCTCCTTCAACCACACTCACGTGACAGCATTATGGTCCTATGGAGCACCCATTATATATATTTTTGTGTGGGTTTCAGAATTGTTCTATGTACAGTAGTTCTATAATTATTGAAATATCTGCTTGCCTCAGAAACGCTTTGCGCTGATGAGATAAATAGACTTGAAGCTTTATGTCGTTTTTGTCACGGTGTTGGGTGTGGAGAGAGGGAGACCCAAAGGCAGGTGGTTGTAGATAGTTCTTGTTCATTTTATTTAGACACAATCCGGAAAACTTACACATAATGTTGGTTGCAGGGTACATCATAAAGGGAGTGCACACGGAATAGACCTATATAGCCTACGTACTCTCACAGTGGTACAAAACACTGATGGCTAAACAGATAATCTTATAATACATACATTTTAACTACAAACTTCAGGGATTCACTTGTCACAACTTTACACATATAGGTGTAGCTCCCGGATAACCTTAAAAAACCAACGGAATATAAAACACAACAACAATATATCAATGCCCGACACCTCTTCCCCAGTTCGGCCAGCTTATAAAGAACAAACTAACTAGCTAATCTAACACGGCTTTATTCACTCTCTAATCAAATACCACTTTAACCTAACCTAGCAACTATCATAGCAACGGCTGAACAGGGGGAGAGGTGTCGAAAAACTTAAAGGGACACAACAACCAAAACCTTCATGAAATGCACTGAATAACATAAACTTATCAGAATGTATACATATTAAACTAAAACAGAATATAGAGTCCAGGATCAGTCTATGCACACCAGCCCACACACCATTACCCACGCCAAGGCGGCCAGACCAAAGGGGAGGTGGGGGGGGCGGAAAACACACCCCAAAACTGTCAGGACCTCCACTCAGAACACTCAACCAGGCGGAGGGTCCGCCGGAGGTCGTCGCCAGACAGGCAGATATTCATGGCCCCTCCTCCAGCCCCTCTGTCCCCGGTGTTGATCGAACTGATTGTGGCAGGCTATATTGCTTCCATTGAGCACATCTGCACAAACAAAACCCCCACACAGGAATGTGTCTAATTCCATTGACATTCAAATAAATCTGGCGAATGGTTTGAAGGAAACGATTGTATCTCACACAATGTTCATTTGTTTTTATTCCTTCTGTATATTTTTGTTGTTGTTGAATGTACTTTATAACAGTACAAGATAGAATTTTATTATGCTTCTGGAAAATCCATTCAATCATAAGACTGCCAACACTATTATTCATCCTTGTATAACTCGCGGTCACATCCTATTCATATTCAAAATAAAAAGGAAAAAGGGGTAAAGAAAACATGAAAATCATCTGTAAATAACTGTTTGAGATTTTTTAAATTGGACAACGGAATAATATAAAATTCACATATTTAGGAAAAGTCAAGGAAGGAGCAGAGTGTAGCTTTCAAGATCACAGATTTATTTTTTATTACAAACTCAAACGCCAGATGGCGTCAGCGTTTGGCGGTTCTAGTGTTAAAGTATGCACCCTTATGTGCACTTTGGTTTGTCCAGTCAGGAATGAGTGTTCCCTACTGTATGTCATTGTTTTTTGCCTATGGAGCGTATTAAGTAAACAGTGATTGCTAAACCCTCACGCCTGATTAACCAAATGTTACATACAGTTGTGCCTTCTGATAAAACAATTTAAAAACACCAACCAAAACCTAAAACAGAATGAAAGTAAAGATGCTATCAAATTTCATATAATAGTTACATAAAAACATTGCATGATAAAAACAGACCTAAAGAGAATCATTTACAGTTAATGGTAAACATGTAATGTAACAGACATTTCAATTTGCATACAGGCACTAAAACCTTTACATTAATTTTGCACTTCATGAAAGTGGAGCATTTTTGTATAGGGCTATTGTAGCTATGATTGAGGTCTGGGTAGTGTTCAAGAATAAAACTTTTTTATTACCTTAAATATTTAATCAACAAAGGACGGGTCCATTGGTTCCAGTTGGTAAATATATAATTGCACATATGTATTTCAGACCTGTCAATTATGACAGATCCGACTAAGACCAGAGCAAAAAATCATAAATTTTCCTTCCAGACCCATTTGGTTCCTGGGCTTTTCGGGTGTGGTGGATCCATGAAGACCTCTGGTTGGAAGCACTCAATAAATGTGAATTACTTTCTAAGAAGCAGCAGAGTGGTCTTTCTGAAGGGAAGAGGTGGAGGCTGTTCCTAGTCAACCAATAACTCCCTGTGTATTCGCATCACAGGTGTGTGCTTCGTGTGTGTCCTTCACAGGTGTGTGCTTCATGTGTGTGTCCTTCACATGTGTGTGTTGCAGTGTGGAGCAGCAGCTGGACTTTGTGGAAATGCTCCGTGTTCGAGACGAGAGGAGACGGATCAGACATGTAGAGTCTCTCAGACGAAAGAAAGATGAGGAAGAGGGGGGAGAAGAGGGGAGGGTGGAGTTACTGGGGGATCTGGAGGAGTGTGGGGGGGTCATGCCAACCCCAGACATCCCTTGTATAAACCCCTTGCTGACACCTGCACCGATGCCCTCAGACCCTGCAGAGAGAACGGTGAGATCTGCATTTTCACTCATGTTGACACACACTGTAGGATGGTAGAAAACAATATCCTTAACACACTGTAGCATGGTAGAACACATGTGTCTTCAAAAACTGTAGGATGGTAGAACACATGATCCTTATTACATTGTAGCATGTGAGAACCAAAAATCCTACCTAATGATACAGTGGAATTGTGGCGCTATTTTGAGCCTTGTTAGTAACATAGAACACATTATTCTTACAGTGTAGCATGGTAGAACACATGATCCGTATTACACTGTAGAATGGTAGAACACATGCTCCTTAATACACTCTAGCATGGTAGAACCAATGATCCTTAATACTGTGTACGATGGTAGAACCAATGATCCTTAATACTGTGTACGATGGTAGAATGCATGATCCTTAATACACTGTAGCATGGTAGAGCACACTATGCTTAATATACTGTAACATTGTAGAAAACCTGATCCTTAGTACACTGTAGCATGGTAGAGCAAATTAATCTTCATACAATGTAACATGATAGAACACATGTCCCTTACTACACTGTAGCATGGTAGAAACATAGTTTAAATATGGGCCTATATTTTCACCCATGGGCATGTTGGTCTAACAGGGAGGTGTGTTCAGGATAATTCTGGATGTATTGCTATCTTGAGGCATCAGAAAGTGATTGCGCCATTGACCAACAAAAACGTGGTCTAAAGTCAATGGTGCAGCATTTCATTGTTATTTTAACAGTAAATTAGTCAAATGCACCTAGGCGTATGCACAGCATGCGCACACTATGCTTGTTACACACACACAGGGAAGAGCAGCAGCACACAAACATGCAAAAGATTACAAATAAAAATATTACGGTGCAAATCCGCGGTCATGATAGCAATGTGCGAAAGGTACAAACGCGCCTTAACCCTTAAAGGGAATGAGAGATGAATCTCTGATTGGTAGAACACATGTTAATAAACTGTAGCATGATAGAACACATTATGTTTAATATACTGTAACATTCTAAAACACAAAATCAAACATTGTAGGATGGTAGAAAACATGATATTTTATTCAATGTAGCATAGTAGATCAAATGATTCTTCATAAAATGTAGCATGGTAAAACACATGACCCTTAGTACACTGTAGGATGGTAGAACTTGTGATCGTTAATACACTGTAGCATGGTAAAACACAATTCTTAATACACTGTACGATAGTAGAATGCATGGTTCTTAATACATTGTGGCATGGTAGAACACATGTTCCTTAGTACACTGTAGCAAGGTAGAACCAATGATCCTTAATACACTGTAGCATGGTAGAACACATGATCCTTAGTACAATGTAGCATGGTAGAACACCTGGGGCCCTATCTTGCGCTCGGCGCAATGCAGTGCAGACCCCAAACACAAGTGTCTTTGCTCATTTTATGACTGACTCAGTTGTAAATTTTCCATCCGGCATCCGCATCGTTTAAATATGCACCCATATTTTCGCCCATAGGCATGCTGGTCTAACAGGGTGGTGTGTTCAGTATAATTCTGGATGTATTGCTATCTTGAGGCATTGGAAAGTGATCGCGCCATTGACCAACAAAAACCTGATCTAAAGTCAATGGCACAGCATATCATTGCTATTTTAACAGCAAATTAGTCAACTGCACCTAGGCGTATGCACAGCACGTTCACACTGCTTGTTTCACACAAATTGAGAAGCGCAGCAGCACACAAACATGCAAATGATTACAAATAAAAATATAACGGTGCAAATCCGCCATCATAATAGCAATGCGCGAAAGGTACAAATGCGCCTGGCTCTTAAAGGGAATGGAAGACGAATCTCTGATTGGTTTATTGTGTGTTACGCCCAAAACACACCCATGAATTAATGAAGACACTTAGTACATCCCTTTTAGACCATGTGCGTGGAGCATGGACCCTTTTTTCTACCATCAAACTAGCAAAAGTGGTTTTGGACATGCCTAAAGCGCACTTGTGCCATGCACTTCACGCCAGACGCTTAGATCGTTAAAATACGGCCCCTGATCCTTAATACATTGTAGCATGGTAGAACACGATTCTTAATAAACTGTACAATGGTAGAATGCATGATCCTTAATACACTGTAGCATGGTAGAACACAAGATGCTTAATATACTGTAACATTGTAAAACACAAAATCCTTTATAGTTGTAGGATGGTAGAAAAAAATGATCCCTAATACACTGTAGCATGATAGAACAAATTATTCTTCATACAATGTAGCATGGTAGAACACATGATCCTTAGTACACTGTAGGATTGTAGAACACATTAACCTTAATACACTGTAGCTTGGTAGAATACATGCTTTTTAAAATACTGTAGGATGGTAGAACACATTATGCTTAATACACTGTAGGATTGTAGAATACATTATCCTTAATACACTGTAGGATGGAGGAACATATGACATTTAAATACTTTATGGTGGTAGAACACCTGATCCATAATAGCATAAAAATAAACAGTACGTTATATAAACCTTCCCAAAACATATCGAATACTAACCAGGTGAAATGTAATTCACTGAGGTATTTATATCTAATCTGTAACACAAATACTGTGACTATTAGAAATTATTCTGTGCACAAAATATCAAAAGTAGATGTTTGTTGATGACTTCTTATTTCCATGTGAAACTGAGGGTTCGTTTTGGTTTATGACTCCATCAGATAGATGGATGTTAATAATCTACTCTACTAAAGAAGTTTTCTCCTTACCCCAGGGAAACAGTATCAGCGTCACACACACCTGCAGACTGACCCACATTCACACAAATAAACACACCCATACATAGAAATATGCACATGCGCTGCAGGAGGTCTCAGTGGTTAGACATGGTAGGGCAATCTAACTAGGTTAGGTACAATTTAATGTAGCTCTAATAACTGAACTGGCCTTAAATTAAGTTTACCTTAAACTTAACCTGTAACAATACACCTCTGTTAACCAAAAGAGTGCATGGAAAACCTATTTTACATTTATCAGATTTTATTTTTAAGATTTCTCAATGGTTTTCAGAAATTCTACTATATCCTAATTTTTTATTGCCTAACCTAGACTTTACCAAGCAATTTTGGTAACATAGGAGTAAACATCCTTTTAATTCCAAAATGTAAATTGGATGCTCACAAATATATATATATATTAATATATATATATGTATATATATACAGTGCCTTGCGAAAGTTTTCGGCCCCCTTGAACATATCAACCTTTTGCCACATTTCAGGCTTCAAACGTAAAGATATAAAACTGTAATTTTTTGTGGAAAAGCAACAACAAGTGGGACACAATCATGAAGTGGAACGAAATTTATTGGATATTTCAAACGATTTTAACAAATAAAAAACGGACAAATTCTGCAAGCAAAATTAGTCATCTTCTTTACTTTCAGTGTAGCAAACTCTCTCCAGAAGTTCAGTGAGGATCTCTGAATGATCCAATCTTGACCTAAATGACTAATGATGATAAATTGAATCCACCTGTGTGTAATCAAGTCTCCATATAAATGCACCTGCTCTGTGATAGTCTCAGAGGTCCGTTGAAAGTACAGAGGGCATCATGAAGAACAAGGAACACACCAGGCAGGTCCGAGATACTGTTGTGGAGAAGTTCAAAGCTGGATTTGGATACAGAAAGATTTCCCAAGCTTTAAACATCCCAAGGAGCACTGTACAAGCGATGATATTGAAATGGAAGGAGTATCAGACCACTGCAAATCTACCAAGACCCGGCTGTCCCTCTAAACTTTCAGCTCGTACAAGGAGAAGACTGATCAGAGATGCAGCCAAAAGGCCCATGATCACTCTGGATGAACTACAGAGATCTACAGCTGAGGTGGGCGAGTCTGTCCATAGGACAACAATCAGTCGTATACTGCACAAATCTGGCCTTTATGGAAAAGTGGCAAGAAGAAAGCCATTTCTGAAAGATATCCTTAAAAAGTGTTGTTTAAAGTTTGCCACAAGCCACCTGGGAGACACACCAAACATGTGGAAGAAGGTACTCTGGTCAGATGAAATTAAAACCGAACTTTTTGGCAACAATGCAAAACGTTATGTTTGGCGTAAAAGCAAAAAACATAGCTCATCATCCTGAACACACCATCCCCACTGTCAAACATGGTGGTGGCAGCATCATGGTTTGGGCCTGCTTTTCTTCAGCAGGGACAGGGAAGATGGCTAAAATTGATGGGAAGATGGATGGAACCAAATACAGGACCATTCTGGAAGAATACCTGATGGAGTCTGCAAAAAAGACCTGAGACTGGGACGGAGATTTGTCTTCCAACAAGACAATGATCCAAAACATAAAGCAAAATCTACAATGGAATGGTTCACAAATAAACATATCCAGATGTTTGAATGGCCAAGTCAAAGTCCAGACCTGAATCCAAACAAGAATCTGTGAAAAGAACTGAAAACTGCTGTTCACAAACGCTCTCCATCCAACCTCACTGAGCTCGAGCTGTTTTGCAAGGAGGAATGGGCAAAAATTTCAGTCTCTTGATGTGCAAAACTGATAGAGACATACCCTAAGCGACTTACAGCTGTAATTGCAGCAAAAGGTGGTGCTACAAAGTATTAACTTAAGAATAATTTTGCATGCCCAATTTTGCAGTCTTTAATTTGTTAAAAAAGTTTGAAATATCCAATAAATTTCGTTCCCCTTCATGATTGTGTCCCACTTGTTGTTGATTCTTCACAAAAAATTACAGTTACTTATCTTTATGTTTGAAGCCTGAAATGTGGCAAAAGGTCGAAAAGTTCAAGGGGGCCGAATACTTTCGCAGAGCACTGTATATATGTGTGTGTCAAGAATGGATGGGACTCGCCACAGGTTGGGTTTGTTCCACTTGTGGTCAGCCATGGACATTAGATATATATATATCCATCGCACATATTGTTTTTGTGCACCCAGTGTGCACCCAGTGTTTTTTGTTTTGCACACTGGGTTTTGTGCGTTGCGCACCATTCCATTTACTCCGGTCCCGAGCGTAATACGAGCCCGTCCTCCCCAATTAAGATCCACCGACCGCGGCTGATATATATATATATATATATACAGGTCCCTTTCAAGAAATTAGCATATTGTGATAAAGTTAATTATTTTCCATAATGTAATGATAATAATTAAACTTTCATATATTTTAGATTCATTGCACACCAACTGAAATATTTCAGGTCATTTATTGTTTTAATACTGATGATTTTGGCATACAGCTCATGAAAACCCACAATTCCTATCTCAAAGAATTTAATTTGACCAATAAAAGAAGTGTTTGTAATACAAAAAAAAGAAATGCTCTACATTGACCCTGCCCTTGATAAAACACAGTGGACCAACACCAGCAGCTGACATGGCACCCCAGACCATCACTGACTGTGGGCACTACCACTTTGAGAGATTGAAGTCCTATTTACTCCAGGAGATTATCTGTAGAATTACATTTTTACATTTCAGCGTCATTAGCATACAAATCATCCTCATTAAAAACCGCTCTCTTCTCCGCAGCCTCCAGCCAAGCCATCACTGCATCCAGCGATCAAGAGCATCACCTCTATTGTGTTTTTATAGGCCTAAGTAAAACTGTCTCCAAACAGATTAATTACATGGAGATTTTATTTATTTTGATGGTATTATATTGCCTTTATAGAATGACAATCCACCTTATTTATTAAATTCAGAGATAAACAAGGTAATACTTTTCTTTTTGTTTTATTTTGTTGATGTAGAAAGTAATAACGATCTTCAACTAACAGCACAATCAGAAAGTGCCATTATATTCATTTTAACTTGTGTTCCATTATTGGATGTTATTCTGAAACAAAAGCCTGAATTACAACATGTCATATTTATGCTGTTGTATTTCCGTAATTTTATAGGCTCTATAGAATTTGAATGTTTAAAAAAGATTTTCAACTAACAAATTCTGAGTAAATATGTTTGGCACACCCATTATATACATATTTTTTGTAATATTTTATATTCAAATACAATAGCGGAGATTTCAGCCGGTGCAGTGTGGATTTTAGGATTGTTCTATGTACAGTTTTTTATAATTATTGAATTATCTCCTTGCCTCAAACACTTTGTGCTGATGACATATAACAGGCTACAGATACAGAGAGTAAATCTGTTTATAATGTGATTTTATAGTTAATATGAAAAAATAAACATTCTGCCAGGAAACGGAAACATATAATAGGCTACAGATACAGAGAGTAAATCTGTTTATAATGTGATTTTATAGTTAAACGTGCAATATGTAATTTTTGGCCGCCAGTGGGCTCTCAATCAAAACAATAGCAAAATATGTACTTGGATGACGTCGGGAGGTTGCGTGGGATCATGGGTTTTGTTATCGTCGTCAATGACAACCTTCCAATCTAGCGTCTCCGTCAGAAAAAATGTTCACTGACTAAGTAATATATTGTTAAGAAAATTAGAACTTTATTCACGTTATGTTTGGCGGCTTTCTGGAACTTAGAACAACCAGAGCAGTCACAGGTTGTATGACGCCATTTACGGGCGACAAAATGAAACATCCCGTGTCTTCGAATTATATTACAAATTTCTCTGGATTTGAAAGTTAGTGGAAACATTTAGGATAATGTAAGTACACAACAAAGAAATATATATAATACATGTATAGTGATGTTTGCTTTTAATACAAAGTATATATTTTGTTATTGTTTTGATTGATATTACATATTGTACCTTTAATATGAAAAAATATACATTCTGCCAGGAAACGGAAACATATAATAGGCTACAGATACAGAGAGTAAATCTGTTTATAATGTGATTTTATAGTTAATATGAAAAAATAAACATTCTGAAAAAAGTAAACATTTTCAAATATTGAATGACACAAATTTTAAGTATTTTTCATAGGATTTTATCTGTACATTATATTAGAATCAATATAGAAGAAGTGTACAGTTGAATGTGCAGAAAGTACATAATGAAATATGAAAGGGTATTGTCCATTGCGCCAGCATTACACGGTTGTTTGTAATCAACTCTCTTCTGGCCCACAGTCAGCACATAACTTTGGCGGTTTGTGAGAGCAAGAACTGCAAACTAAACAATTGCATCTCACACAGTGTTCATTTGTTTTATTCCGTGTACATTTCATGGCTTGACACTGCAGATTCTTCTTCCCGGGAATGAGCTGCTCTGGTTGGGTAAGGGGAAGAACTGGCCGTGCTACCTGTTTTGCTGCTTCTTTCAAGGCTGTCTTGCAACCTAATTAATTATAAAACTACATCTATACATGAAAAATCTAAGTTCACATAGCCTATAGTACTTTGTCTGAGCTGGAGAAGAACAATATTTCCTAGCTCACCTGAATATTATCGTACATTCATATTAGCAGAAGCGGCAATTCTCAGGCAGATTAAAAAATGATTAATCTGATTCTCCCTCTGATATAAAATGTAACAGTTTATAATATTTACTTTATTTATCACAAATGTTATTTCATCAGGTATTTTGTTAGTTAGTGTAATATATCTGACTCATGTAGAATTACATGAGTACACGCGGCGACATTTGGCCAATTGTGATTTTAAAAACTTCAGGATTATGGTAACAATGGTCAATTACTTATTTTGCTACAGCATGAGAATGGCCTAGGCAAAATGTTGAATTATGAGAAGCAGCGTATATAGTTATAAAATAATCCATGCAGATGATTCTAAAACACATGATAGCTAGTCACTATACTTATTACATTATATTGCAAAGACTAAAGTTAAAAATATTTTAGTACATGATACACATTATTTATTTGATTCTTAGCCGAGGCTAAAGATCTTTTGTCTGAGGTTATTTACCATTCAGCTATTGACAGCATTCAATTTTGATTCCAAGTTGTCTGATTTGTTTGCCATGTACTGAGTAAAACGGCAACAAACTTTTGTTGGGAACAGTTGCTCATCAATAGTTATGTAATGTCCAGTGTTAGGGAAGCTACTCTGAAACTGTAGTACAAGCTACAAGCTAGTTGTAAGTTATTGTAGACTACAGTCAAGCTACCCTTTTTGAAAAGTAGTTAGCTACAATACAAGTTACTATGAAAAACTAGCTAGCTACATTGAAACTACTTTGATTTTTTTGCGATGTATATTACAAATAACTGAATAAGTGTCTGAGGAATGTACTAAGTAAAATATTTGTTTAAATCAATGCAATACAATTATAATTTCAAAGAGTATTGTTTTATTACACACAATGCTCAAATATCTCAAAATGTTAGGCTTTACTTGTCGTTTCCTTGAGAGACATGAACTAGGACAAAAGGCCATGGGGCGTTAGTGGCTCAGTGGGTCAAGTATATTGTCTAGCAACCGGAAGGTTGGTGGTTCGATCCCCGGGTCATCCTGACCAAGTGTCGTGAGCAAGACTCCTGATGTGCATGGCTGACACCGCCGTCGGTGTATGAATGTGTGAGTGTGAGGCAATGTAAAGCGCTTTGGTGGCCATTGTTTGGTCAGAAAAATGCGCTATATAAATGCAGTCCATTTACCATGGGTAATTAGTTGTTTCTCCATCCTCCGATTCTGCTGCCATGTCTTGCTCCATCATGAATAATATAGCATAGGTATGTTGAACTTGAATTGTCAACACACTTCTGTACGTCAGTGAATCGTAAGCCGAAAGACGTGTGATTAAACAACAGGTGGCAATAATGCACACATTTTGTTTGAAATATAATTAGAAGCTGTGCTGCGTCATTCATGAAAGGCTTCAATGTAGCTAGCCACAATGTAGCTTTTGCTCACGCTAAACAGTTACTTGCTGCAAAAAGTAGTTAGCTACTGGAAAAGCTACTCTGTTTAAAAGCAACTGAGCTACTGCCAAGCTACTGGAAAATGTAGTTAAGTTAGTAGCGTCGCTACTTGTAGTTAACTACTCCCCAACACTGGTTATGTCCTGATTTGTAACAAGCAATACAGTTTTTCACAAAACTTTTAAAACTTTTCCAAGTGTCTTACACTGCAGCAAACATCAGTTTCCAAGCGTTGTCTTCTTGTGCTTTGAGTGTAGGCTAATTGTCAGCCTAATGGCCCCTCCTCCACCCCCTCACCCCCTCTGACCGAGGTGTTGGATGAACTGATTGTATCTTAGGCTAACCCTAACCCTAACCCAAACAAGGACTTTGAATAACCTCTTTGGCAACATGTTGAAGCATCATCAATGCTGTGAAATAGGCAACAGAACGTGAACCTTTAGTTAACCATGTACTATAATTAGATCATATTTATTGGTAAAATAAATATTAAATGTAAATATTATTGAATTACTTATTTTGTTACATTTCAAATTAATTTGAGTAATATAGGCAAAAAAATCTATTGGGCTTTTTATCAGCTGGCTCATTTAATTTCTGCGACATCGGACCAGGCCAACTGGCTTGGGTCCGACCTGGGTCAGTTTTCAGGCCGGATGACAACGCTACTCTGCCTAGATCAAAATGAAATTGCTGATCCAAATGCCCAATTACTTATAAATTAAAATCATCAAAATTGTCAGGGGTGCCTAAACTTTTACATATGACTGTATACTGTATATACATATACATATGAAGGGTAATAATATTGTATACATGTAAACTGTGCAATAATTAATGTGATCTAAAAACTTTACGACCTTGTATTTGTTAAGACTGTTTAATATCATTAGATTAATCTCCATGGTGTGTTGTATCAATGTTAGGTTTAGGGCTAGACTGTTTAATATCATTAGATTCATCTCCATGGTGTGTTGTATCAAGGTTAGGTTTAGGGTTAGACTGTTTAATATCATTAGATTAATCTCCATGGTGTGTTGTATCAAGGTTAGGTTTAGGGCTAGACTGTTTAATATCATTAGATTCATCTCCATGGTGTGTTGTATCAAGGTTAGGTTTAGGGTTAGACTGTTTAATATCATTAGATTCATCTCCATGGTGTGTTGTATCAAGGTTAGGTTTAGGGCTAGACTGTTTAATATCATTAG
>JACXGM010027602.1:0-14114 GCA_016801145.1 Umbra pygmaea | reverse complement strand
TCAGGTAGATTAATTGAAACGCACACACCGATGAAAACACCGCGCCATGATTAAGCACCGCATTCGCACAATCCTGATTCGTCCAAATTATCAGTGACGCAAACAGAAAACCACGTGACATTGCATATCATTATTTCTCTTACTCCAGGCATTGCTGACAGAGTCTATACTAATACAGACTCTGCCGACGAGAGATTGGCCAAACGATAGAGCGGAGGTAGTTGTACCCACAGGCGTGGTTACGGCCTACAGTAACCGGTGTTATTCCTAAATAAAGGATAATCGTGGAACAAACCTGTTGCCTTTTTAGTGGGACGCTACAATATATATTATATTGCTAATTAGACCATTTAACACAGCACACATAAATACTTTTTAAAGGTACTGTAGTATTGACTGTAATATATACCTGAATGTACTCGTACAGTATTGCAATATATATTACTATTTTGCCCTGTCTATTTTTCCCTGTTCCTAAGTTTTAATGAAAGTAAAACAGAAGTCATGCTGTTCACCCCGGGTGGCACATATGAATCCTTACAGGTGGATCTTGGGGAATTGAATCCATTAGTGAAACCATATGTTAAGAATTTGGGTGGGATTATGGACTGTGATTTTAAATTGGATAAACAGATTAATTTAGTAGTTAAGTCGAGTTTTTTCCAATTGAGACAACTCACCAAGGTTAAATCTTTCCTGTCTTTTACAGACTTTCCTAGACTGCTTCATATTTTTGTCTCATCGCGTCTGGACTATTGTAATGGTCTCTATGTGGGCATTAGTCAGGCCTCTCTCTCCAGACTGCAGAGGGTCCAGAATGCAGCAGCTCACCTCTTGACGGGTACACGAAAGCGGGAACACATTTCCCCTATTCTCTCCTCTCTTCACTAGTTGCCTGTCCATTTTAGGATTAATTTTAAGATTTTGATGTTCGTTTTCGAATCTCTTAATGGTCTTGCTCCGAAGTATCTGTCTGAACTGATCAAGCAGTATGCGCCGCCAAGAGTGCTTAGGTCTGCTGACCATTTGCTTTTAGTTGTCCCTCGGGTTAAGCTGAAGAGTAGGGGCGAAAGAGCATTTGCAGTAGCTGGACCAAAGCTTTCGAACAATTTGCCCTTTTATATCAGACAGGCTCAGACACTTGCTGCTTTTAAATCTAGTCTTAAACCCTATTATTACCGTTTGGCATTCGACGATATGTGAGAGTTGTTTTTATCATTTCTGTCTTTTGTATTATTGTTTTTAATTTTGTTTGTTTATGTGTCATTGATTGTTGTAGCAGTGATATATGATATAAGTGTACAGCACTTTGTCAAACACTTGCTGTTTTCAAAAGCGCTTTAGAAATAAACTTTGACTTTGACTTTGTATACACTTTGGTCAAAATGCTCAAAACATTTTCCAGTGTATATCACGATTAGAATATCGAGAACATCCCTTTAAATATTTTTCTTTAACGTGGCACAATAATTACTCAACTCCAAGTATACTGCGCCAAAGTAAAACAGTTACTTATATAAGTAAAACATTTAACAAATAATTAGCATACCAACAATAACTAATTAGCATACCAACAATTCTCCTTAATTAAACAAAACAACTGCATCAACATTCTACTTGAACACATTTTAGGATTAAAGTATTCTCTATGGAGGACAAGTAGCCTTCATTGGGTTCTGCAGTTGCATGGGAAAAAGACCACAAAGTACTGTTAACACGGATGCCAATAATTTTCAAACTTCAAAGGAGAAATGTGTTATTTTGATTGATTCCCTTAAGTCCTTAAAAAGTTAAAATATGTTTCATACATTAGAAAATGACATAGTAACATTTCCTCTGTTGACCTTTATGAAGCCTTTTCTCTGAACTCTATCAAGGATGCCAAAACGTTTGCAGTTGTGTGCTATCTTCATCCCTTTAAAATGGCTTTGGCCAAAACATCATTGTAAATGAGATTTGGTTCACAACCAGTTGGCTTCAATAAATGTAAATCTAGAAATGTCAGTTTTTCTTAGGGCAGTTCCCATATTTTTCCCTTCATCATAAACCACTAAAGCTGAAATGTAGACCTCAGTTTTTACTGTATGTAAAAATGCCTTATTATAATAATATAATAACTATAAGCACAATTCAACCAACACAAAGCAATCTGCAGTAACATCTTCATAAACGTTTCATTTTGGTGGTGTAAGAGATGAAACCTCAACATGCATTGTCCTCCATATTATAACCAGGTTACTGGAACATCAGTAATGTCGGTAATAACAACGACTGTAACAGTAGAGCAGCACAATGCAGATCCTCTTCAGAGGAGATTCTCTTGCTGGATCTGGAAGTAACAAGCCTGGAACACGA
Organism: Umbra pygmaea; assembly: GCA_016801145.1. Lineage (NCBI taxonomy): Eukaryota > Metazoa > Chordata > Actinopteri > Esociformes > Umbridae > Umbra > Umbra pygmaea. The sequence goes on along the minus strand of JACXGM010027602.1, from coordinate 11,759 downwards.
CAACAACAGAACTCAATGGATGTTTAAAACATTTAAAACTCAGACATCATGTTTTTGACCAACCAGGCAAGTTGACAACAAACAAAAATCCTATTCCTACAATTTCTTTAAATTTCAGCTTAAGTAGCAACGCGTTTGTGGTTCAACTGGTTAAGTCGGTTTTCCCAAGATGGCGCCTGCCTGTATACGCAAACAGTACTGTCTTTTAAACTATATTTCTAATAAACTGTGCTTTAAGGTAGGGGTTAGGTTAAGGTTAGGATTAGGGCTAGATTTAGGGTTAGGTAACATGGATGTTTTTGTTTTCCGGTCCTCACAAGGTCAGCTGTACACAACTGTGTATGTGTGAGTACCTTTAGTGTGGTGAACATGAGACCCAGTTCTCCATGTTGCAGGCTGGGGTCCATTAGGTCTTCGATGAGATTGACCTCTGACCCCAATCTCCTAACCCTGGTAATGTCATGGAAACACATGGGATAAACATTGTGAATCTCCTTATTGATCCCTAGCAGAATTAGCCTACATCCTAGCTATTATTTGTATGTTTATTCTACACTATTCTTTTCTGAATATTTATTTTATTAAATGTCAATAATGCAAACATAGGTTACAGGAAAAAATATCCCACCCCACAAACAACCCTCCCACTGAACAAAACATCTTCTATGCTATTCTGAGGTAAAAATATGAGTATGTTGCTTGGATTTCACCCTGAATATGTTCATGTTATTTCATCAATCGACTGCATTACAGCCAGAAATGACTTCTACTACAACCCTGAGTCTGTATTGCCAGCTGTGCTACCATCTAAAATTAGAGGTTTAGCTGTTAGTTTTTCTAAAACGAAAGAAGACACATTCTGAATACTATGCAGAAAGAAAGACACATTTGAAATAGGCCTATGGGACAGTTTAAATAAATAATTAAAACGTTTTTTTTTATCAATTCCAATGTGATCGATCATGTTTGTTAGGGTCAGTGACAGCATCCAGGTTCTCTCCCCCACGATCGGCGTTACAGTGAACTTTTCACCACATATAGAGAGGAAACCATCCTGAACTATCGGCGTTCCAATGAACTCTTCACCACATATAGAGAGGAAACCATCCTGAACCATCGGCGTTCCAATGAACTCTTCACCACATATAGAGAGGAAACCATCCTGAACCATCGGCGTTCCAGTGAACTCTTCACCACATATAGAGAGGAAACCATCCTGAACTATCGGCGTTCCAATGAACTCTTCACCACATATAGAGAGGAAACCATCCTGAACCATCGGCGTTCCAGTGAACTCTTCACCACATATAGAGAGGAAACCATCCTGAACCATCGGCGTTCCAGTGAACTCTTCACCACATATAGAGAGGAAACCATCCTGAACCATCAGGACCAAAAGTAACCCAACAACAAAAAATATTTCTGGTTCCCGCCAGTGAAAACCTAATGCATTAGATACCATGAAAGCGAAAAAGTGAAAGCAATGTGGTTGATCAGTTGATTGGTAGGAGGAGTCAGTGGGTTTGTACCGAGCTCGTAGCACCACGTAGAGGAACAGAGGAAAGAGGTCATCCATGGACCACAGGACTTTCTCCTGGAAAAGGGCTTGTACTTCCTGGGTCAGCTCCTCAAACGTACGCTGGATCACCTGCAGCTTGTCTGAAGGAGTGAATGTGGTGCTGTGAGGGGAAACAAACACACTAATATAGAAACTATAAAATGTCTTCAGATATGATTGATATGACAGCCTGTAGGTTGTCAAGAAACATATTTAACCCTCTCTTACCTAATCAGCTGTAATGTCTCCACTGCTGAAGCAAAGCAGGCATCCTTAGTGGTGGGAAGGACCTGATCACAGAAATATATCAGACTTTTGAATAACAAGTATTTATCCACTGATCACAGAAATATCTGAAATTTGAATAACAATTATTTATTCAGAGATCACAGAAATATATCAGACATTTGAATAACAAGTATTTATCCAGTGATCACAGACATATCTGACATTTGGATAACAAGTATTTATCCAGAGATCACAGAAATATAACAGACATTTGAATAACAAGAAATCATCCAGTGATCACAGGAATACCAGAAATTTGAATAACACATATTTATCCAGTGATCACAGAAATATATCAGACATTTAAATGACACATATTATGCAAAGATCACAGAAATATATCAGTCATTTGAGAAACAAGTATTTATCCAGTGATCACAGAAATATATCAGACATTTGAGTAACAAGTAATAATCCAGTGATCACAGAAATATCATACATTTCAATAACAAGTAATTATCCATTGATCACAGAAATATCTGACATTTGAATAACAAGTATTTATCCAGTGATCACAGAAATATCTAACATTTGAATAACAAGTAATTATCCAGAGATCACAGAAATATATCAGACATTTGAATAACAAGTAATTATCCATTGATCACAGAAATATCAGAAATTTGAATAACAAGTATTCATCCAGTGATCATAGAAATATATCAGACATTTGAGTAACCAGTATTTATCCAGTGACCACAGAAATATTACAGTTATCAGTTATTACTATATAATAAGAATGACAACATAGTTCGGACTATAAAACATGTTACTATATAATCAGAATAAAAACATTCTGTTAGCTAGAGGACTGAATGAACACTGTGACCTGATAACTGATGGAGCTCACCTCTTCTTTCTCCCCCAAAACAGAGATGGTCACTGGCCAAAACTTCCTGAGAGCAGAGGACAGGAGTTATCTGTGTGTGTGTATGATGGTGTGTGTAAAGGTGTGTGTGTATGTGACAGTGTGTGTGTGATGGTGTGTGTGTGACGGTGTGTGTGTGATGGTGTGTGTGTGACGGTGTGTGTGTGACGTGTGTGTCAGAGCTGACTCACTGCTGTACCCCCAGCAGTTCCAGCAGGGGGCGATCTGGATGCTTGTTGAGCCTCAGGACAGCGTCCCAGTAGAGCCGCTCCTCCGGCTCCTTATCCAGGGTGTACAGGCTGAACAGCGGAGGATACAGCCTGGGCAGGAGAACTGGGAGGACCAGAGTGGAGCTACTCACCACCCAGCTAGCACAGAAGACACAACACAACACATCATCCTATTGTTTGAAGACAAAACAAACTGAGGGAAGACGTACAAACCGTCATAACATTGATCACAGTAGGTTGGTTTGAAGTGTGTAAATGGCAGTTGCAGTGAGGTGGTCGGCAGGGTGTGCGCTGTAGCCAGTAGACTCACCCCTGCTGGTTTGTCTCTGGAGATGTGTTGAGGTCAGACAAGATGAATGTGCCTTCTTCAGGAAGGTCAGGAAACAGAAACCTACACAACACAGACGACCAGATGACATCATGCCACACTTCCAGGTCCAAATGTTACGAGATCGAATCCCCAAGACAGCAAGGTAAACCAAGTCTGTTGTTCTTCCTCTAGCGAGACAACCTGATCCCCAAGACAGCAAGGTAAACCAAGTCTGTCATTCTTTCCTCTAGCGAGACATCCTGATCCCCAAGACAGCAAGGTAAACCAAGTCTGTCGTTCTTTCCTCTAGCGAGACATCCTGATCGAAGTTCGCTACGTACCTGACCAGTCTGAAAATGCGTCTGACGAAGGACCTGATCTCCTCCACAGCCTGTGGGAGCAGCAGTCTGTTTGACCCCACCCCCACATAGGTCATCCTGTACACAGTCACCAGGGTCTCCACCAGCCAGCCCAGAGGGTGGAGGGGCGTCTCACAGGCCTGGACAGAGAATGACGGGACAAAGGATTGAATGTCCCCTGCAGCCTTCACTCCGACTATATAATCAGAATGACAATTCACTGTCCAATTCACTGATGTTAGAATGCAAACCCTTTGGTATTCTGGATATCCTATTTTCCTCCATCAATTAGTCCTAAAATTTGATCTGATCTTCATCCATAGTCTGGTTAAAAAACCTGTACAGTGACACAATTGTGATCATGTTGGCTCTGTATGAGGGGATACAATCAAGATATGCTTTAAGAGTAGACTTCATCTTTAATTTCGTCAAAATTCCTTTATTAACCATGAAGACATTATAGCCATTTGTATACATAGCTCCCTAATATGTGGGACTAAAAAAATGGATTGGACAAACTAACATAATCATGAATTGAGTCACCAGATACTGGGATGTATTCCTGATGATGCTCTGCCAGGCCTTAACTGTAGCTGTCTTCAGTTCCCGCTTGTTTTTCAAGTGTTTTGCCTTAAAATCCATGTTCAATTGGATTCATGTCAGAAGATTGACTTTAAAGAAAGTATTGGGTTGCTATTGCAGTATCCTTCAGGTCAAGGGCGTCATGCACCTATTTTTTTCAAGGGGGCACAGCGTGCAGTAGAAATGCGCAGTTATATCAACCGCAAATCGGCCGGATGACTTGAAATAATTTTTTTTAATTTAAATATGAAAACATATATATTGTTAAATATTGTTACCTACATTCGAAAAAATCGAGTACACTTTGTAGTAATAGTCAAGTTCACTAGAGGTAACAAAAAGTTTAAATCAAGTAGCCTATGGTAGCCTACCAGCATTTTTTCCTCTCCAGTGTGCAATAAGAAAGTAGAATAGGCCTACAGTGCAAGTTCACCGATGATTAATCTCCCATGTCGTGTCTCGTTCTATAATAAGAACGCAAGGGCTACATTTCTACAAGCTCAATAACACCCACAGCCAAAAAGCAGGTAAGAAAAATTGTCGGAACACTTTGCTCATTGATTAGATATCTAATGTGCAAGGAAAGCACGCTAGTCTTGGGGATGTTATGGACAATAAAAAATGTGAACATGCATGTTGCACTGTTGCGCGGTGGACTTTCGGAATGAATAGAGCCGGCGTTCCTTCAATATTGAGGCTCCATACTATGTTTATTGTATGATTGTTAGGCCTGCTGGTATAAAATGAATTGCACTGTCATGCATTCAAAATTAACGGGAGTCTTCAGAACAGGCTCGTCCTGCCTAGTCGTCACCCTGACATGACAGTGCGTGTGCATAGAGTTAATTAGCCTATAGATGTGAATGGACTTATTTTTTTCGAGATTTTTTCTTTTTGCAAAAAAATTAAGTGCAATAGGCATTTATTAGTAGTCTGCTAAATAGCAGCATGTTGAAATTATGTGCGAAATTGTATTTTTATTACAATGACAATATTGTACAGTAGCCTAGTCAGGAAAGGTCAGGTTTGCCGTTTTATTTAGGCTATTTATTTATTTTTGTCCCTGTGCGCTGATCGGAGAAGGAGTTCACTGCTGATATTCTGAGTCAATAGCTTTCTATCCTCGCTGCTCACATCAGCAGCGCCTTGCATCGCCCAATCAGAGGATTACGGATGGGTGCGGTTTTGAAAATAAGACAAAAACTTTGGTGCGGATGGATGGCGGACAGATGATGGGTTTTGTGATCCGGTTGCGGATGAAATAATAGCACATCCGCGCATCTCTAGTGTGCACAACACACAGAAACACGTGCCCACAAATACAGATATTAAAAGGAAAGTCCAATTGGATCAAAAATCTGAGGGGGTACGTGCCCCCTTAGTTTCAATGGGCATGACGCCTCTGTTTCAGGTCATTGTCCATCTGCACTGTGAAGTTCCGTTCAATGAGTTTTGCAGCATTTGGCTGAATTTGACCTAAATACTTCATCCTGTTGCTGTTGTCTGTTGTCACATCATCAATAAACACAACCAGAACCAGTTCCTTTGGCAGCCATACAGGCCCATGTCATAACACTACCTCCACTATGCTTCACAGATGAGGTGGTATGCTTCAGATCATGAGCTGTTCCTTCCATACAGGCCCATGTCATAACACTACCTCCACCATGCTTTACAGATGAGGTGGTATGCTTCAGATCATGAGCTGTTCCTTCCATACAGGCCCACGTCATAACTCTAGCTCCACTATGCTTCACAGATGAGGTGGTATGCTTCAGATCATCAGCTGTTCCTTCTATTCAGGCCCATGTCATAACACTACCTCCACCATGCTTTACAGATGAGGTGGTATGCTTCAGATCATGAGCTGTTCCTTCCATACAGGCCCATGTCATAACATTACCTCCACCATGCTTTACAGATGAGGTGGTATGCTTCAGATCATGAGCAGTTCCTTTCATTCATTTCATACACGGTCATGCTTTATCTTGGCTAGGTCGACGGTTGCAAATTACAATCCATTCTCAATCGGCTTACCTGGTTAACTGAAAGTGAAATAATGAAAAAAAATGTGTATGTGTGAATAAGGTTCACCTTGGTAAGGTATCGTCTGATGATGTCATAACTTTCAGACGTGAGCATTCCTGTGTGCTGCGGGATCACTTCCAGCTTCTCCAGGACTCGACTCTGAGATCGACTGACCAGCTCTGGACTGCGGACACACAGCACACATATTTATATTAATTTACCTTTCAGACAGTTTAAGACTTTTTACTGGGAGAGATTGGGAGAATGTCATATGGTCAGATGAAAGCAAAATATAACTTTTTGGTAAAAACACAACTTTTTGGAGGAGAAAGGATGCTGAGTTGCATCCAAAGAACACCATACATACTGTGAAGCATGGGGTAGAAACATCATGCTTTGGGGCTGTTTTTTCTGCAAAGGGACCAGGACGACTGATCCGTGTAAAGGAACAAATGAATTGGGCCATGTATCGTGAAATTTTAAGTAAAAACCTCCATCCATCAGCAAGGGCATTGAAGATGAAATGTGGCTAGGTCATTTAGCATGACAATGATCTCAAACACACCGCTCGGGCAACGAAGGAGTGGCTTTGTAAGAAGCATTTCAAGGTCCTGGAGTGGCCTAGCCAGTCACTTGATCTCAACCCCATAGAAAATCTTTGGAGGGAGTTGAAAGTCTGTGTTGCCCAGAAACAACCCCAAAACCTCACTGCTCTGGAGGAGATCTACATGGAGGAATGGGCAAAAATACCAGCAACAGTGTGTGAAAACCTTCTGAAGACTTATAAATAACGTTTGACATCTGTCATTGCCAACAGAGGGTATATAACAAAGTATTGAGATTAACGTTTGCTATTGACCAAATACTTAATTTCCACCATAATTCATCAATAAATTCATTAAAAATCCTACAATGTGATTTTCTGGATTTTGTTTTCTCATTTTGTCTCTCCTATTTGAAGTGTACCTATCATGTAAATTACAGGCCTCTCTCATCTGTAGGAGAACTTGCACAAGTAATGTAGAGTAAGGCAGCATAAATAGAGAAGTATAAATTGCAATTAGACTGTTGGGGAATAGTGATGTATCACACTTTTGTGAAAATTCTAAGAAAGTATCAAACCTTATCACTTTATTTAGCTTTTTCTTAAGGACTAAAACACCAAGCCCTAAAATATTATTCTCTTTCCATGACAGTGGAAAGTTGATAATAGAAAACTAGTATTTGTAAGAAATGGTAAATACTTAACAGAAATATAGAAGCATCAAAAAAATGTTTTACTGTATAGCACCCACACCCAGCTTGAACACCCATTGCCTACGTTCAGAATATAAAAAAACCTTTACCTTTGTAAAGTAGATAGATTTTTGTGAATAGTTAGTCCACTGTTATTAATACATCATACTGGCTGAACAATAGCAGCTGTCAGTAAAGATTAAACTGTTACTGAAGATTCCTGAAAATTCACATCAATAAACCCCCCACGCACTGCACATATTCCACTAGCCGTAATGATGTGACAAACTTGGACAACGAAGCGCTGTGAGCTGTAATCAATCCCATGATTCCATATGTTTTGAAACTTTGACCCTTCTTTTTCAAGAACTCTGTACTCCACCCTGGCATGCAGTCAATTAACTTCTTGGCCACATTCTGACTGATGGTAGCGTATTCTGGAATGATCAATGCTTGGAATTTGTCAGATTTTCTGGGTTTTTGTTTGTCCACTTGCCTCGGGGAGTTTCCTGGCCATGGACCCAACTTTTCTATGTTTTGTTCACAGAGCCAGTTAGTTATCACTTTTTCCTTATGGCAAGGTGCTCCATCATGCTGGAAAAGGCATTGGTCATCACCAAACTGTTCTTGGATGGTTGCGAGAAGTTGCTCTCGGAGTATGTGTTGTTACTATTCTTTATTCATGGCTGTGTTCTTAGGCAAAATTGTGAGTGAGCACACTCCCTTGGCTGAGAAGCAACCCCACAAATGAATGGTCTCAGTATGCTTTACTGTTGGCATGACACAGGACTGATGGTAGCGCTCACCTTGTCTTCTCCAGACAAGATGTTTTCCGGATGGACCAAAAAATTGGAAAGGGGATTCATCAGAGAAAATTACTTTATCCAAGTCCTCAGCAGTCCAATGCCTGTACATTTTTCAGAATATCAGTCTGTCCCTGAAGTTTTTCCTGGAGAAATGGCTTCTTTGTTGCCCTTCTTGACACCAGGCCTTCCTCCAAAGGTCATCGCCTCACTGTGCAAGCAGATGCACTCACACCTGCCTGCTGCCATTCCTGAGCAAGCTCTGCACTGGTGGTGCCCTGATCCCACAGCTGAATCAACTTTAGGAGACAGTCCTGGTGTTTGCTGGACTTTCTTGGGCCCCCTGATGCAGGTAACCATGGTTGGCAGAGAAAGAAAATTGATTTCAAGTACCACCCTCCTTTTAAAGCTTCCAGTCTGTTATTCTAACTCAATCAGCATGACAGAGTGATCTCCAGCCTTGTCCTTGTCAACACTCTCCCCTGTGTTAACGAGACAATCACTGACATGATGACAGCTGGTCCTTTTGTGGCAGGGCTGAAATGCAGTGGAAATGTTTTTTTGAGATTAAGTTAATTTTAATGGAAATCAGGGACTTTCATCTTTATGACATTCTGGAGTATATGCAAATTTTCATAATCAATACTGAAGCAACAACCTTTGTGGAGACCAATACTTCTGCCATTCTCAAACATCTTGACCATGACTGTATCAAGGAGCTCTGTTAGAATTTTTTTTTTTGTATTTTTTTTTAATTGCGCAGCAGACATGTTTTTGCACAGCAGACATTCTTAGAGACCCTCCAACTATCTGCGCACCAAACTCCACGGGCTATTCTAAGAATAGTGATGCGATGGTCAAACCGATTAAACCGATAAAACCCCACAGACACACATAAAATAATTATAAAAATTCCACTAAAATAGCCAGAATATTCAAACTCATGGTAACAATTTAAACACAACAGATTTGAATTTGTTGCATGTTTTCACAATAGCATGTATAAATGATAAAAATCGAATTACATAGGTCTGTAAGATAATTTATTAACATTTATTAACATTTTAAACAAAATAATTATTTTCAAATTTGGTAGGTAGGCTGCGATCAAATGTTCATCACAGTCACGTGGGAAAGTTATACAGAACAAGTAATGTTTGCTTGCTGGTTAGTTAGTTGAATGCCAGTTGCAGAGAAGTGGGGAAATATGAGAATTTCAAAACATGCCAAAACACCTGTTTAGCAGTGAGTGAATGTTACTTCAAGATTTTGATTATTTTACTAGAACTGTTATTTATGCTTTGCTTAAAAATTAAGATATTTCAGGATACTGGCCCAATACAATCAAACAGCATTTCAGATTTAGCCTATAAGCATAACTATGTGTGGAGGAAACCACTACTGATGGGCAGGCAAAGAAAGAGACGATTAGTCATGGACATCAGGTAATGTTAATCTGTGATGAGCAGTGTGAAAATAAGTGGACAGTAGAGTAAATGTAGAATACAATATTAGGCTTACAGTAGCTAACACAAATCAATAGTTTTAAAAAACACAAGAAAAATAAAACTAAAAAAGCTAGAGTTTGAAAATAGATACCTCCCAAAAACCAGAAGCCCTAAGCATAAGTTACCATGGAGATGTATCCTGGTAACAAGTGAACCCCAGTGGTAATACTGAAAACCCAGGGTTCAAACTGTGTTATGGTTTGTGTCCAGGTGCGTGTTATGGTTTGTGTCCAGGTGCGTGTTATGGTTTGTGTCCAGGTGCGTGTTATGGTTTGTGTCCAGGTGCGTGTTATGGTTTGTGTCCAGGTGCGTGTTATGGTTTGTGTCCAGGTGCGTGTTATGGTTTGTGTCCAGGTGCGTGTTATGGTTTGTGTTCAGGTGCGCGTTATGGTTTGAGTCCAGGTGTGTTATGGTTTGTGTCCAGGTGTGTGTTATGGTTTGTGTCCAGGTGTGTTATGGTTTACGTCCAGGTGTGTGTACCTGTCTCTACGTCCAGCGGTCAGTGTAACAGCAATATTCTCCCAGGCCTTCCTCCTCTGCCCCGGCTGTCCAGGAGCCTCACAACCCAACAGACTCCAACACTCTGAGAACACTGCAGTCCACTTCTGCTCCGCGGGTACGGACAGACGCCCAACCTCCCTGTTAACACAAACAGGCACAAAGGTACATGAGGCTGATAATAGAGTCATACACCAATCAGCCATAACATTATGACCACCTGTCTAATATTGAGTTGGTCCCCATTTTGCCACCAAAACAGCAGCCCCATACATAACAAACTGCAATGCACTCTGTTCTAAAACCTTTCTATCAGAATCAGAATTAATGTTTTTCAGCAATATCAACTACAGTAGCTCTTCTGTTGGATCGCTCCCCACGTGCATTAATTAGACTTGGCTGCCCATGACCCTGTTGCCGGTTCACCACTTTTCCTTCCTTGGAATACTTTTGATAGGTTCTGACCACTGCAGACGGGGAACACGGCACAAGAGCTGCAGTTTTGGAGATACTCATGACCCAGTCGGCTATCCATCACAATTTGGCATTTGTCAAATTCGCTCAAATTCTTAAGCTTGTACACTTTTCCTGCTTCTTCATTTTGTCCTCAAAGTTGATGTGTTAGAAGCATAAATTAATGCACGTGGGGAGTGAAAGCTGGCCCGTGTGTTCCAACAGATGAGCTACTGTAGCTCAAATGACTGAAAAACATTATGCTGGTTCTGAATGGAACACTGACCGTTGCATCACAGTTTGCTGTGTATGTATGGGGCTGCTGTTTTGGTGGCAAAAGATTGACCTACAAAATATGAGGCAGGTGGTCATAATGTTATGGTTGATCAGTGTATATGCTTTGTCATCAACACCTCATAACCCTCACCAGTTTAAACTTTATGGACTAGCAGATTGGCCTTCACTGCATGCCTGTCTCCACACCTGCTAGGCAAATACCCACATTACCTTAGCTCACCTGTCACTCACTCCTTTCCCAATGAACTGCAATCCAAGAGGTAAACTAACCTAGACACTCCGAAAGAAAAGTCTTCCTTAAGCTGCTATTCCTTTCAGTTTTCTGCAGCAAATGATTGGAATGAACAACCAAAACACTCACTGCTTATGAACTGCTTAAGAACAGCTAGGAAACATCAGTACTTACTACACCCAGACATCTGAATGTTGTTACTGTATAGGAAACATACAGTACTTACTACATCCAGACATCTGAATGTTGTTACTGTATAGAAAACATACAGTCCTTACTACATCCAGACAGTGCCGGGGTGGGTAATCGAGAGAACCGGGAGAGTTCCCGGTGGGCCGCTAGTTGTTGGGCCGGTAAGGTGGTTCGTGAAAAACTATTTTATAATCGCTATACTTGTTGCAATTCGGACTGGGCCACCTGCCTGCAGATGTGAGGTAGTGCGGCCCACTCTTCGAGCGCACCTCTCATTCACGTCACACACAAACACAAGAGCTGCTACGCACCCACAG
>JACXGM010027601.1:0-14413 GCA_016801145.1 Umbra pygmaea | reverse complement strand
TAGATGGACAGTGTTGGGTGTGGATGAGGTGTGGATCAAGTGAAACTGGGTTCTGTAAAATGCACAAGATTTGTAAATATTGTAAATAACACAAAATGTATAAGCTAGAGATAATATTAAAATGGCACAGGTAATTGGTCTCAACATTTGGTCACGGTTAGGTTAGGTAAGGATTGGGATGGGTGTGGAGTGTAGGGGCCAATAATAATAAAATAAAAAAGTGGGATTGGAAATGATGCACAATATAGAACAATGACGACCCTGTTGTCAAATACTGAAGCTGACCTTTCCCCCCCAAAAAAACAAACAAAAAAAAAACACTGCTGACCAGAATAAAATAGACTTGAAACGGAAAGAATATGTCTTCAATCAAGCCTCGCTTTTTACAACATTACTGTTCTGCGCTGACTGTAGGCCAGAAGTATGCAGAGATTGATTATAAACAATAGTGTAATGAAGAATAATAGTGTTGGCTGTCTAATGATTGGTTCAACTTTAGGCTTTTCAATACAATGTTATCATATTATTGATTGACTGACTATTACGTTTTAAGTCTCCAAGTATTGCTATCTGTATCGTTAATTCAAGATAAACGTTGCATTTATTCATCCATTCCTGTTCCTGTGACCAATAACAAGCTACATAAACATGACAAACATGAAATAAAGTTTAACATTACCCTTGACTCATTTGGATAAAAGTATTACACAGTTCTGTGTTGCCAACTACCTTCTTACCAAATTAATTTCAAAACTTTCCATAACATTTCTGTAATTTTGCCAAATTTCCACGAAGACGTAGAAGTAATGATTTATTTTTTTGCCATTTAAAATTAATGGCAAGTATATTAATCTGATCTGGTTCAAAGGTGCACTCACTATAAAAAATTGAGTTGTCAGAACTATTTACATTTTGACAACATTCAATCATTTGATTATGCTTAATCAATGACTTGGATAATTTCTTTTTTTTTTAATTTTAAAGCCCATTGTTTAAAAAAATAATCCTTGTGCATGTGATAGACCGGTGGTCCTAATAGTTTAATCTGGGATGGAGAATGAATCAAATAATATTGTTTGGGTGTGATGTTCTTAGGGAAAAACATATTTACATGCTTTAAGTTATAAGTATAGAGTGTTCAATCCACATTTGTTAAGCACAACTTAATTAAATATTACTGTAATGGAATAATGTTATTCTAAGATATTGAATTTTGTTAAAACATAATGCACATTAAATCATATTTAAGCCGATTTCACCCATCGTGGAGAAGATAATTCGTTTATTTGTTCTGTGCACCTGTTCAGCACTGTGACCGGCCTTTCAGTCCGGTATAGTAGGTGGTAGTATATGCACCTTTCAGTCGGTTGCGATCTGCCAGTAAAACTAAAGAGGAAGCTGTGCCCCAGTTTTTTCTTTCTCTAGTGTGACAGAACATTTGAATAATGGGTGGACTCGGCAAATATTTAGTTACAGAGGCTTTGGTACTACTAGCTAAGGAAAATTGGACTGTAATTATTCTCCCTGACTGAGAATCTGACGATTCCATTTGAGTTAGAAGACAAACCATTTCGACAACAACATGAAACAACATGAGCAAATGTACACCCCAAATGCCGCATCAAAAGTGTATGTAAGTATATGTTGTTATTTCATTATATTTATTGTCTTTACATAAATATGTTATTATTTATTACTTAAATACTGTTTTACTGGTGTAATGTACTCTGCTACTTTTATGTACTCTGACTGTCGGTCTTCTAAGGTCGGTTCCATGTCATCCCTGTTGTCAGTCTCAGATTCTGTTATTTCCCAAATCCCACAGTCACCTGAACGCACCACTCCCTACAGATCCCAATCATCTGAATTCTAGACACCTGCACTCCCTTCATCATTCCTACTTATACTCACCTGTGCCATTGCCTCCTTGCGAGGTATTTTTTGTACTGGAATTACTGAGCGGTCCTGATCTGATCTGCCTTTGGATATTCTGTGTTTGGATTTTGCCTGTTGACTTTGATTCCTGTATTTTGCCTACCTGTACCTCTGCCTGCTTGTGTATGACCCTGCCTGCTTTCTAGAAACCTTTGGAGCCCTGGACCTGTACTAAGCCTGCAAGTATTTTGTGTATCAAACCCTGCCTGCAAATTTAACTATTCTTGCCTTTTGGAACTGTGCCTTTATCTGCCTGCTACGTGTACCGGACCCTGACTGCCGTAAGAACTTTTTGCATTGTTTATTACTTGTCATCATTAAATTTCATCTAAACTATTCTGAGTCTCCGAGTCATTACACTGACACACTAGTACCCACATTAAAACTCACATGTATATACTTCAGGATAAAACTCACATTCCTTTATTTTGATACCAAGAGTATGATTATAGCCTTATAGTATTGGAGATATACTCCATTAGATTTGGGCATCTTTTCATTTTTTAAACACTAGAAAAAACGCCTAGGGATGAAGAGGCTAAGAAACCACTGAACATATTTATTAAATCAGCGGTGTCCAGTCATCCCAGTTCAAAACAGTTTGGGACAGGTGCAGAACAATGAGACAGAAAAATTTAAGATGCACACAATTAGTTCATACTGTACCAAAATAGTTCAACACAAGGAAGATATTGATGGTCAATCAAAAATGAATAAACATTGAATGATCCAAAATAAAAGCACATCATTATAAAGAAAGTCTGGTAACACTTTATTTAACGCCCATATGCATAATGCATTATAAAGCATTATACATGTACTCATAATGTAGTAATAATGTATTATAAGCATTCTTATAGACACTCATGAATACTCATAATCCTGTATACAAACATTCATAATGCATTATAGGTATAATCATAATCACTTATAATGCACAACAACATAGTGCTTTACACAGCGTTACAATGATCCTCTGCGTGAATCATTGCAGCAATTTATTATTACTGCATTATTATCACTTATGATGTGTTATAGCACTCTTATAAGACATTATAAAGTAATCTTTGGTTGCTTTAGGTAAGGTGATGAAATGCCTTTGGTCAAACAAATAAATAAAAAACAACAAAAATATGTTATTTTTTCTTGCTCTACTTTATTAAAGGCCCTGAATAACACACATTGCCACATAATGCTGCAGTTGGCAATTTGGCCCTCACAATACACAAACATCAAAATAGTTCTCAACATTTTTCTGCTAATCCTAAGAACGTATAAGAATCTAACCCATAACTTCAGAGCCTTACTATGCTTAGACATATTTCAGTTATTGCTAAGTTTGACGAAAAATCTGAAACCGTTTGCCGTCTATTTAAATTGTAAAAATACATTTGAAAAACTTCTGTGACAAAACGTATCTGTTTATGAAAAATGCATAGCTTGAATTTTCCCTCTCGCCGTCATTTTGTGCAAATCATCTTCCGATCGGTTGTGGAAACAATTGCAAACCAAGGTGCTGGGAGATGACATGTGAGATGTAACCCATTCGTATAAGAAAGCCATGTTTGAATGGCAAGCAGTCATCGAGTAAGTAGAAAATCCTGTTTTGTTGAAATATGTAGCTCACTGAGCATCACTGAAATTGAAATGTCATTTGAAATGGAGAGATGGTATGTGCATTGTTACTGTTTAGACTAATTATACTAGCGGATGTGTTTTTTTTTTACAAAACAGATGATCTATTGTAGTTAGGGAAAATAGATTACCATTAATATGCACATGAAATTAATACAATAATAATTGGTATATTTCCTTTTCCCTTGGGGCAATGTTCTGAGTTAAACAGATAAATAATGTGCTTAAGGAAAGCGTGGAGAATGATCTTATTGATCTTAGTTGCCTCGTAGATATTTATTATTTATAAATCTGACTCCATGTGTTTTATGTGTTAGCTGAGCAAGTTCAACCAGAGCCTAGCGGGCGTGAACTTGAAAGCCGCTAGATAGCTACTCTAGACGTGCCAAGTCCCACTAAAGTATGTAATATGTACGGCTAAATCTGTTTTTGCGGATTCGCCTGCTACAGCCGGCAAGACCGATTTGCAATCTGCTCACCACTATGTTTCTGATATGTTTACCGGAAAACTGAACCGTTTAATAGGTGTGCGGCAGAAATGAATGCCCTCAAATCGGCTAAACCTACTACCGTTCCAAATTTGCCCAAATGAGTCCCTAAATGAGCCAGCCGCAAGCCCCGCTTCAAAATAGAATGTCTCAGTGATTACACGTTAGACATCTGAATAACTTGCTAGCAAAGTGTGTGTGTGTGTGTGTCATAAATGAACAAAATACTAGTGAATGTAGTTAACAAGGTAGCGAGCAACTCCCGAAAATCTCCACCTGAGATTTACTGGTAATAACTGTTAGAGACTCAGACGGAACTCTGTATACAATCAAATAACATTTAATTCCAGATAAAGAGCATAAGAAATACAACTCTTCAACCGGACAATGAATTACAAGTTACATACCCAAAATAGTTCACGTTCTGAAATCCTTCGGCCTACCAAAAACTACAATTATCCAATATCTAATCACATGGCTAGAGCAAAGATTGCCCTGAGAATCGTTTACAATTTGAACTCAACTAACTAGACTAACAACAAAGCAATTTATGCTTCCTGCTCAGGTGATCCCCCAACTCCCCTGGTTGCATGACAAATGGTGATCCCTTCACTTGGCCATGGTTAGAACAAACAGGCTTGGCACCCCCACATTACATAATGAAATTATGCACAGTCTCGCTGGCGCTAGCCTTAGTAGCAACAATAGAACAGTGTTATAACATTTAAATATCTTCCAGAGGGGGAAGCTAGCATTTGTCTTCTCCTAGAAACCCCGTGGAGAAACCCGTAACCTGTGCAATGGCATGTGTTTCTACTAGTAATCCTGTGGAGAAAACATAAGACCTGTACAACCGTTTTTACATGTAATAATACCAAACACTCTTTAAGGGTGGATCAAAACCAAAATCACGTATGTACAGGCTTAATTGTTTGACATACATTGATCTGTTGGGCATCAACCTTGGTCATGTCTGTCGTGCTCCAGTGGGGGGTTTGCCCCCTTTCCATGAATCTTAATTCATCCCAGGCAATCCTTTGTTAGATGAGGTGTGATGGGAAGCTAGCTGTTGAATGAGTCTTTATTTGGTCCTATAAACATTAATTTCCCACTACACTATAGACTCTGCTTCCTCTGGGCAAACACTGCAGAGTTAGGAAGATTGTGTTCATCACTTATATAGGTTTCTATTTGTTGCTACTATTTTGTTTGATAATTTCAATTAAAATATTCTAAGTTTTAAGTCTGGTGTTGTTTTGTATATTAATCCAAAAACAATATGCCATGGGATCAGCACATCAAATATTTCTTCCCAGCTAATTTGTAATTTATTTGGCACAGCAAACAGTTATTAAACTCAGATAGTTGACTCACACAAGTGTCTGTATGTAGCAGAGTAAACTGGTTGGTCCAGCAAAGAGCAGCTTCACTCCTCTGTCTTCCAGGTGATTGTAACTGAGGTCCAGTTTTCTCAGGGGACAGTTTGGTGTCTGCAGAGCTGAGGCCAGAGTCTCATAGGATTTATATGTGAGGTTACAGCGAGCCAATCTGGAGAGAAGAGATAAATTATTAGATAAACTGTTGAATGCCTTCTTGGTCAGATAGATAAACAGTAACAGAGTAGTAATGAGTTGAATATATAATTAGTATTCAGTTAGTAAACATCAATAAGTTACTCTAAATCTATTTTATATTTTAAAAAAATGTACCTTTATTTAACCAGGTTAATCGATTGAGAATAACTTCTAGTGACAAGGCACAAGGTGCAAAGTGAGAAAGTTAAACCCAAAAATATAAACATTCAAGTGTTCAGATACATATATAAATGTTATTCAATGGATAAAAAAATACTCTACATTCAATGCAAATTTGGTTTAAAGATAATTTGTTATGTAAAGTGGCAGTGCAAGAGAAATAACACTATGACAGGTAACATGATGAGCATGGCTAAAGATAAATGGTAATGTGAAAATTATTGTATTAAGGCAACTACAGATGTCTCTTATCTAATCTTGTCTGCAAATAGTGATACGCACAGCAGGGTGGATTTTAAAATGAAAAGAAAAAAAATACAGTTTTTGTCTGCCAGTTAACATTGGTGTGTACAACAGCTGCACAAAGCTGTGTTTGGGTCACAGCCAATTATAATTTGACTAAGAAATAAAGTCCAGAATATCACATTGTAGGAATTTTCATGAATTTATTGGTAAATTATTATATAATTTCACTTGCTTCACATAGATTTGTATCATTAACATTGTAGATTTGTTCTGAAAAGAACCTCACCAAAGATATTACCTGTGTTCTATGTAAATAAAGGAATGCAGATGTACTCCATGGTCCATGAACTAATTCTGATGTTTTCTGGATATCTCTCTAAAGGGTGCATAGCCTAATAGGCAAGGCAAGGCAAGTTTATTTATATAGCACATTTCATACACAATGGCAATTCAATGTGCTTTACATAAACAGGAAAACATAAAAATTTAAAACAGATAAAATTAAAGCATTTAAAATAAAAGTGAAAAACAGTTAGAAAAATAGTACAGTTTAAGAAATAAAAGAGATTGCACTATATTTTATATGGTTCGTTCAATCACTACGGACTTTGCACAGAGTTCATTCAGTAAAAGCGTTGCTAAACAGATGTGTTTGAGTCTGGATTTTAAAGGTGACTACTGTTGGAGCACATCTGATCTTCTCTGGGAGCTTGTTCCAGCTGCGGGTGGCATAGTAGCTAAAAACAGATTCTCTGCGTTTTGTCTGAATCCTTGGTATTTCTAGCTGATGTAATCCTAATGAGCTGAGTGGTCTGTTGGGTTTATATTCAATAAGCATATCTGCAATGTATTTAGGTCCTTGGCCATTGAGTGATTTATATACCAGTAATTATACTTTAAAGTCTATCCTAAATGTGACTGGGAGCCAGTGTAGAGACTTGAGGACTGGCGTGATATGCTCATATTTCCTGGTTCTGCTTAGAATCCTGGCCGCAGCATTCTGTATGAGCTGTAGCTGTCTTATGTTCTTTTTGGGAAGACCAGTGAGGAGGCCATTACAATAATCCACCCTGCTGGTGATGAACAAGTTTCTCTAGGTCTTGTCTGGAAACAAAGCATCTAATTCTTGAGATATTTTTAAGATGATAATATGCTGATTTAGTTATTGCTTTAACATGATTACTGAAGCTAAGGTCTGACTCCAGAATCACACCAAGATTCCGGACTTGATCTTTAGTTGTTTGACCCCTAGCCTCAAGGTATACGTTCACCTTGAGAACTTCATCTTTATTTCCAAATGCAATGACTTTGGTTTTCTCTTTGTAAAAGAGAAAGTTTTGGCACATCCACATCCATGAAGAAAGTTTTGGCACATCCAATTGTTAATTTCATCAATGCATTGGCATAGGGAGTCAATGGGGCTGTAGTCATTAGGCGATAGGGCTAAGTAGATCTGGGTGTCATCTGCATAGCTGTGGTAAGCAATTTGTTGCTTTCTCATTATTTGGCTCAGTGGGAGCATATACAGGTTGAATAGGAGTGGCGTGAGAATTGAGCCTCGTGGGACTCCACATGTCATGGATGTCCACTCAGACTTATGGTTGCCTATACTCACATAGTAACCTCTCGCTTCTAGGTATGACCTGAACCCTTTTAGGACCATTCCAGAAAGCCCGACCCAGTTTTCCAGCCTGTCAAGAAGTATGTCGTGGTTGACAGTGTCAAATGTAGCACTAAGGTCGAGTAGTACCAGCACTGATAGTTTGCCTGTATCTGTATTGAGGCGAATATCATTTATTATCTTTACGAGCACTGTCTTTGTACTGTGATTTGGTCGGAAGCCAGATTGAAAATTGTCAAAGTGTCCATTTAAGCTTAAGAATTTGTTCAGCTGATTGAAAAAAACTTTTTCAATGATCTTTGCCTATGAAGTGGAGATTTGAGATTGGTCTGTAGATGCTCAGTACGGTGTGATCCAAATTGCTCTTTTTTAGGAGGGGCTTAACAACTGCAGTTTCTGCAATTCTTGGAGATCTGCTTCTAAACAGTTAAACACACTTTTAAAAAAAGATGTGGGAAGTGTGTCAAGGGCGCAGGTTGATGTTTTAAGGTGCTGTACTCTTTTTTCCAGAATGTTACCATTTATTGCTTCGAAAACAGACATAGTGACTAATTTCTGAGATTGTAGACTGATCTGTCTGACCTCAGCGCAACTCAAAGGTGTGGCAATCACCTTTCTAATATTATTGATTTTCTCTGAGAAGAAAGAAGCAAATTCAGTGCATTTACTGTCTGAGAGCATTTCAATGGGAATGTGACTTGGGGGGATTGTTAGTCTCTCTACAGTAGCAAAAATAGTGCGTGTGTTGTTAGAGTTGCTGTTTATAATATTTGAGAAAAAGGTCTGTCTAGCTTTGCCTAGTTCTACATTGAAGGCATGAAGGGTGTTTTTATAGATGTCATAATGGACTTCAAGTTTTGTCTTCCGCCACATGCGCTCAGATTTTCTGCAGTTTCTTTTTAATTTTTGAACTGTTGTAGAGTTACTCCATGGTGCCTTTTGTCTGCCATTTTTCTTCCTGACTTTCACAGGTGCAATATCATCAATTGCACTCTTAACTTTTGAGTTAAAGGAATCAAGGAGAAAATCAACAGAGTCCGCAGATATGCTTGGTGTTAAAGATAAAGTCTTCATAAATAGCACCCTAGTGTTTTCATTCAGGCATCCCTTTTTGACAGACACAGATCTAGCTTCAATGTTAGGAGAGATCAATATATCAAAGAAAATACAGAAATGATCAGATAGTGCTACATCCTTAACAGTAATCAATGAAATATTTAGGCCCTTACTGATAAGTAAGTCTAGGGTGTTTCCACGGATGTGTGTGGATTCATGTACATGTTGAGTCAAATCAAATGTATTTAAAACAGCTATGATATCTTTCGCCATATTGCTTTTTGCATTATCCATGTGAATGTTAAAATCTCCAGCAATAGCAAGACAGTCAAACTCTGAAGAAATTGTTGATAGCAATTCTGTAAAGTCCTGAACAAAGGCTGGAGAGTATTTCGGAGGCCTGTAAATAAGGACAAGTAGAATGCGTGGAGCACCTTTTAACACCATTCCCAGATATTCGAAAGACAGGTAATTTCCAAATGAGACTTGCTTACATTGATAGACATCTTTAAAAATGGCTGCTACACCTCCTCCTCTCCCAACCGTTCTGCAGACACTCATACAATTAAAGTTAGGAGGGACTGTTTCATTGAGGATTGTTGCACTGCAGCTCTGTTCTAACCACGATTCACATAAAAGAATACAATCTAGATTGTTTGTGGTTATTAAGTCATTGACTAGAAATGATTTATTTTTAAGTGAATGGATGTTTAAAAGTGCTAATTTAACAGTGGTATTATTGCTTTCCCCCACAGCAATTTTAGTTTGACATGTAATAGGCAGTAGATTAGATGGGTTTGCTATCCGGCTTGAGAAAGCCCTAGACCTTCTGTTATGTAAAAGAACAGGAATAGAAAAAGATACAGGCACACTGGGTTCCCGCTTGTTCTGTAAACATTTAAAACTGTTATGATAACGGGGACTCGACACATATCACTGAGAGCTGTTTTCAGTTGTTTTTGATTCAGGTTTGCGCTGGGGGAGGGACTAATGGAGAAGTCACTGGGCTTAGAAGCAAGAGGTTCTTGGTACGAATCACAGCAAATCCTATAAGTTTTTTATATTAACCCTGCTAGGTCGATTGACGCTCTAGAGCGTCAAACGCGATTATCTCACGAACCGTACATGCTAGCAACTGCTTGGTACCGTTAGAAAGGGAAGACTTAGACGCAAATAATGAGTGGTTGCACATCTCTGTGTGTTACTCACAGCCGGAGATATCGCACCTCAAAGCTGACGATGGTCTTTCTTTTTGACTAAAAATATCACAGACAGGAAGTAGGAAGTGAAAATTACAAAATAACACATTTTTCAATAACATAGGACATCATCCTGCATAAAACTACAATTTTTGGAGTTGGAATTTAACTGGGTTTTAAAAACGTATAGAAATCTAGTTAGAAATGAGTGTAGTGTTTTGATGTTGACTTGATTGTATGGCCCCCAAACATTGCACACTGGTCCAGGACCCCTGGGGGCTTGACAATAAGCAATACAATTCCTTATGCACTATAGATAACATGCTTTTACATGTAATAAACAACAAATAATACATACGTTCTTTAGATTTTTGGGATAAATATTGAATAAAACATGAAATTCAATGACCCAGGATGTTGGATTTCATTCATCCATGTTGTAGCCATGGGTCTTCTGAATCCAAAACCATAAGGCACTTCACTGTAGGTCAAAGTATGACCTTTCTAGAGGCCAAAAAGTCAACTGTGTACCAAGCGGACCTAAGACCCCTTAGACCTTTAAGGGTTAAAAGGAATTGGTATATTTCTTTGTTTATCAATTTTTTCTTCCACATTTGTTATCTTGGATACATGGTCAACACACAAGATCTATCCTTTTCCCTGCTTATACTTTTTTCTTTCATGTATATGGTATTGCTACAGTTCGTTTATTGTATTTTTGTACGGAGCAGTCAACTCCATATGATTTGTTAACTGTATGTAAGACTTTACTCCACCGGCTTCATTTATAATGTCATTTTCAAAGATTGTTCATTTTATAAAAAGTATACAGGTTTTTTATCGACTAGTATATTAGAGTTTAGCCACAACAATTGTTGTAAAATTTGGTCTCTATTTTCAGATGGATTAAATTGAAATTGTATCCAACTTTCCATGGCTTGTTTAAAAAATAATGACATCTTTGAAATGGTTTCCTTTTCAAATATCTGAAAATGGGGAGTTGTAATTTATAGAAATGGAAAAAGGCCCTTACTAAACAATGGGTGAAATACTCTTATTAGCTTACTAGAGAATCATTTAGGATTTAGGTTAATCTTTTGTATAACTGATGCTTTTAATGAAAGGCCCAATGCTTTAATGTTAAATAAAAAATATATAGGTGCTGTCCTTTCCAGGGTAGCAATAACTTGTTTGCTACCCTGGTTTTCTAAAAATATTTTCTTAAATACAACTCAATCTTTCATATGGTATATATGTATTTATTGGAAATCTACACTGCAATGTAACGTTTGGATCTTTTAGTGCTCCAGTACGTAATATAGTACACTTATTTTAATTCGATTTTAATCCAGATATGATTGAAAATGTATCTAGATCCTTTAGGTGGCTATTTAGTGATTCCAACTGAGGTTGTAAATGGAAAAATGAATCATCAGCATATAAAGATACTTAGTTTTTAAGACATGGATCTCTAGGTCCTTAATGTTATTGTTAGTTCTGATTAAATTAGCCAACATTTTAATTGCAACAGTAAATAGATAAGCAGACAGTGGACAGCCCTGCGTAACTCCTCTTGACAGATTGAAATCATGCGAGATATAGGGTTACTATACATAACTTTAACCCATTTTATAAGTCTCCAAAATTAAAATATTCCAAGCATTTATATATAAAGTCCAATTGATCTTTATCAAAGGCCTTTTCAAAATCAGCTATGAAAATTTGGCCCGATAATCCAGATAGTTCATAGTATTCTATTGTTTCTAAAACTTGTCTATTATTATCTCCAATGTATTGTCCATGCATGAAGCCTGTCTGATTAGGATTAATAATATCCAATAAAACCTTATTAATTCTAAGAGCTATACATTTCACAACTTTCTTTGTATTATAGCATTTCAGTATAAGAGGCCTCCTCTTACACAGGGTCTTCATATGCTTAGCTTGGGTCCTGTTTCAATAATAATGAAATCAGGCCTTCTTGTTGTGTGTTTGACAATCTACTATTTACATACAAGTAGTTAACCCTTTAATGTTCGACTCAACCGTTTGGTAGAGAACACAATGGTTTTTTTGCAGCAAGGACATTAAAGGGTAAAAAACATGCTAATAATGGTCCTCTTAATATGTCAAAAAAGGTTTGGTATACCTCAACTGGAATGCCATCCAGCCCAGAAGTTTTTCCGGCTTGAAATGTTTTAATAGCTTCAAGCAGTTCCTCCTCAGTAATTAGTACTTCGCATGAATCTCTTTATATAGCCTTACATTTTTTATTATCATCGGGGAAAAAACCCATACAATTAAATTCTGTTAAAGCTAATGTACTTTACTTCCTGTTCCAGAATCTAATTTGTCAAGTCATTAGTTACTAGTTTCAGCACATTCTTTTTGTTGGCATTCCTATGTTAAAGATTCAAAATATTTTACATTCAGTTTGCTTTATTTTTATAATAGATTATACTTGATCTTTCTTTCTACACATTCCTCCATTTCTTTTTGTTTATCTTCCAACTTAATCTGAATCTTTATATTGTAGCTGTTATTGTTATCTATCTGAACTATTAATTCCACAATTTCTTTGGATAGTATGGACTCTTTTAATATAAATTGCCTTTTTTTCAAGGAGCCTAATTTTAAGGCATCCCACACAATAAGCGGATCTGCTGGACCTATGTTATGTGCAAAAAAATTATAATATAACTTCTTAGTTATATTTTATACCTAGTCCTAGCTAAAAAATATTTATCCTCCAATAAGCTTTGATTGAATTTTCAGTTCCCCCGTCCCAGTGGAACTTCTGTCAGAGAAAAATAAATGCCAATTATATGATAATCTGACCTCATCCTTTCCCCTAACAACACTTTCTTAACTTTTGGTGCAAGAGAAATAATCAAGACGACTAGCTTGGTTAAGCCTCCACCATGGATATCTTATCGATCTAGGATATTTAACCCTCCATATATCCACCAATTCTAGAATGTTCATGCAATTATTTCTTTCATTTAGTGCATGTGGGTGATAGTTTACATTGTTATTACATTTTCTGTCCAGACTGGAATTCCGAACTGTATCATAATCCCCAACCATAATTATATAGCCCTGTGTTGCTTGTAAGTTTAATAGTTTCTCATATATCTTTAAAAAATAGTGGATCAACAGCCATATCTGTTTCAAGTCAATAATTAAAATTATCCATCTACCTTCAAAATCTAAAAAAACATTTTCAGCATTTAGATTAGTATTACTATTAATTAATGTCATCACACCTTTTGAGTTTCTTTATCCATGGAACTTCCCCACCTTCTTTGGAAAAAGGAATGTCTGATGAGTTAGTTTTTTGTAAACAATAAATACTGTATTCCATTTATTTTAACCTAGTAAATACTGCTCTTCTATTTTATTAACTGCTAAACCATTACTATTATAACTGGCTATACTTATTTCTCCAGTTGCCATACTGTGATCCATTTTTCCATTTTATTTGTGGCATAAATATTGCTTGTCTATAAAGATATACCAAAATACTTGGAATGTTAGTAAGTATAAAATCTCCCATTGGTCACCCCTGTTCCTTCCAATAAATTCCATCTACTTCCCCAAATGAGCAATTATTGCAATGCCCCTCAACCCAGCCTCAATCCATTCCCTCCCAGGCCCTGTACCAGGTAGTGTCCTTCCCAAACATCAAGCACATTGTGTCAAATGTGGTGTATAAGCAAGCCTACTAGCAATAGTATTCCCATTGCACTTATCTCAAAAAAAATTGTAGCACTCAACAAATTTTAACTGTAGAGATACTTAATTATAAGTTTATTTTGTAGCTAATTATTATTTCCAGAATGTATTCTGCTTATATTAATACCTGTTCTACCCCTTTCAATACTTCCATTATAGAGATACCTCCAAATAAGCAGTTGATATTTTAGATAATATTATTTGTACATTACCTTCTGGTTTACATTTTGTAGGGATATATACAGTGCCTTGACGAAAGTATTCGGCCCCCTTGAACATTTCAACCTGTTGCCACATTTCAGGCTTCAAACATAAATATATAAAACTGTAATCTATTAGTCTAAATAGAAAAATAAGCATTTTTACATAAGTAAAACAGTCTTATTTTGAGAAGATATACCTAACTTTTTCTTAATAAGATTTACTAACTCATTTCAAGCTTGATTTAACTATTAATAAGGTGTGGATATTTGTTGCAAATTATCCCGGCAAAGGAACAAGCTTATCGTTCTTATTTTAAGATTGAGACCACTTGCACAATTTCCCAATTTAAGAATCTTAAGAAATGACAGCAATTTATATATTTTTATTATAAACATGACTAACATGAAAATACAGTTTAACATGACCCTTGACTGATTTGGATAAAGGTATTACACAGTTCAGTGTTGCCGACTACCATCTAAACAAATTAATTTCAAAATGTTCCATAACATTTCTGTAACTTTTAGCCATGACTGTTGC
>JACXGM010027600.1:0-14414 GCA_016801145.1 Umbra pygmaea | reverse complement strand
TGAACAGTATTTTACTTTCAATTTGTTATTTGCACTGTTACCACTTGCACAATTCATTCCAGTGTTAATTCTTACATTGTATTTGCCTGTTACTCAGTATACTAATTTGATCTACCTCTAAATCTCGATTTCTTTGCACTAATTGTACATTTACTTACATCTACCTCTTTCAATTTTGATTGTATTTTCTATCTTTCTTTCTTACTCTACAATCTGTGTAATTCTTGTGTATTTGTATTCATGTGTAACTATGTCTGTACTTGCACCTTTTTGCTTTATCTTGGCCAGGTCGCCGTTTTAAATGAGAAATTGTTCTCAACGTGCCCACCTGGTTAAATAAAGGTTAAATAAAAAATAAAATTGTTCAGACATGTATTCGCCTCTGAATACTGCCCAGTGTTTGGCGCATACTTAAACATGGTTGTAGTAACGCTTGTATGTAAAATGTCTGGCTTATTTTCACTTTATAAAAAATATCTTGGTCCTGGTATTTGTACCTGTATAATACAAAAATAAAAATGTTTTACTTTTGTACATGGACTACAGTCAATTTTAAAATCGTTAAATGTAATAGCGTTTATGTAAAATAATCAAAATAGGTTGTACTGCCATGCCAAATAGTGTAATATACTGTGAACCACAATTACAGTAAAACTAATACAGCAAGACAAATACAGTATCATTTAGCAAATTGTAATTACAGTACAATTACTGTAAGGTTGTTATACTGTAAAACTAAATTACAGTAAAGGTATTATACTGTAAAACTAAATTACAGTAAGGGTATTATACTTTAAAATGGAACTGTGGTAAGGGCATCATACTGTAAAAAACATGTACAGTTTTGGTACTGTAATGGAATACGTTGACAGTAAGTTACAGCATAAATACAATAAAAAGTCTAACAGTTTATATAATGTTATTGTAATGTTATTGGTTAGAGGAGGGTAAGGGGACCTCTAGCCTTCTCTATGTTTCATTATAGACACCAGTATTCCGTTACGCAGCTGTTGCCTATTGTAATTAACAGAGTATATAACCAGATCATTTGTGGACTGTATTTTGTTGGTTAATCCACTGGTGTACCTTGTCTTATTCTCGTTCTGGACTTGTGTATGTTATATTGAGTGTCTGATTAAAACCGCCATACCTGCGATTTCTTCCATTCGTTATTCATTGGTACTGAGCATGCCAGCAAGACTGTACGATGTGCTCTCCTGATTTATTGCACTACTGTATCTCAGCCGTTCTCCCAAATGACTTTCTCAGGAAACTATTTTGAAAACATGGTTTAAATTGTATGCCAACATATTTATGATGTTTTTACGTTGAGCTGCCCGTTTTGTTATTAGGCTATATTCGTCCTTCTATATTACGTTGCACCTGCATGTTTCATGTCGCCAGTTCATGCAAGAACATTCCACACATTCCATAGCATTCTAAATTATATATTAACGTTCACGGTAAAGGTTAGCTATGTTGGTACCATTGATTGTATATGTTGTTACTGAGGTTAAAGGTTAGGATTAGGGTTAACGTTACTTAAAAAAATTAAAAGTAGCCTACATTTACTGTATCTAGCTAATGGTACACTACAGAGAAAGTGTGATTTTTTTACTTTCGTTACGCAGCATCAGAGGGAAAATACTTCAATCGACACATTAAGTGGAATCAATATTAGGAACCGAAATGTGCGTTCTGATCCGGTCCGATTCCTACCAGTTGCGTAGGAACTGGTTCCATAGTGGAACCGGGTTTCGGTACATAACCCTAGTTGTTACATAGGTGAAACATCCACAGCTCAGTAGTAACATTCAATATTTGAGTGGTGTATTTCAACTAATTTAAGTGCTCATTAAAAAAGAATAATGTTTTTCAGATATTTCCTGAAGATCGGTAGAGACTGCTGCTGTCCTAGCTTCCATTGGAATCTGGTTCCACTATTAAAGAGCCATCACAGAGAAGAGTTTGAATGAGTGGATCGTATGGGCAGAAATTTGTGCCACCACAAACTGAATTTATATTGTTTAATTTGAATAATTGAATTTAAAAACTGAATCTGAATAGCACAATTTGAAATTGAATTTATTAGTTTGAAACTGTTTTACAATAAAATTGAAACTGAATGTCATATTTTGAATTCAGTTGCACTGAAAATTCGGTAACACTTTATTTTGAGAGTCCAAAATGTGTATCCGTAGATGCTCTACAGATTATCTGCAGACTATCAACAACATTTGAACAAACTATCTACTTACCCTAACCCTAATCCTAACCTTAACCCTTCCCCTAATGTTAAGCCTAACCTTAACCATTAACCTTAAACATATTCTAAACTTACCCCTACCCTTAAACTACACAATTAGTTGCTTATCAACAGATAGTTTGTTGATGATATGACTATCTGTAGAGCACCTACAGATGGAATTTCGGACGCTCCAAATAAAGTGTAACCGAAAATTCTAATACTTTAACATTCAGTTCTCACATTTCAAATTCAGTTCAGAAATTCAGATTTGCTCTAAAAATTCAAATTCAGATTTTTACTGGGAAAGACATCCGGGTGAGTGCCGATGCACAAGCTTGTACACAGACTCCACACCAGTCTATACCACATCAGTTTTCACCATGTCAAAGCATGTCCAAAGGCGACAGGTTTGTATAAACGTATATAATATAAGACAAAACTTTACAAGCTATACTTAACAGATAGCAGGACTGTTAGATCTGGAAAATGTGGCACAGTTTACGTGCTTAAATGAAAGATTTCGGACCCAGACATATTTCATTAACTTGCATACTCAGACCAGGGCTCGGCAATTATGGCCAGCGGGAGCAACTAAAAAACTATGTGGTACCAGGTAAATTTGCCCAATAGAAAAGCTGAAAAGGCGAGCCGTGTAGTCGAGTCGAGCTGTTTCGTAGCAATGGAAATGCTTTGAAGGCGAGTAGAGGCAAGGCGCGTAGAGTTGAGCAGGTACAGAAATCCGACTGCCCGGCCGTTCACGCAAAGGGGATTGCGATTTGTCCGGGGAGTCGGATTTCGGTACAACACCGGCTCAACTCTACCCGCCTCGCCTGTACTCGCCTTCAAAGCATTTCCATTGCTAAAAAACAGCACGACTCGACTACACAAGTCCACAACGGCTTGCATTTTTAGGTCACTCCACTTCTTTCTCACATCTTTACATCCCGGTGCTCCACTCCCTTTGAATTTATAGCCTCCGATATCTTTTCTAGTTACTATTCTTTGTACCTTTGTGGTGATTAACGTCAGCTACTAACAGTTTAATAACCGTTTGAGTGTTCAAACAATTGGGCACGAGGGAATATTTTTTGCGAACAACAATGATACATTGTAGTCTACAAAATATTGTTACACTGAAATCAATCACACACAGTGATTGACAACACACACTTTATTTTCTGAGAGGACCATACTGTACGTGATCAATTTCAATGCAATGAGAAAGGGTGTGCTCTGAAGATGTTATTAGTTACTAACATAACGAATAGCAAGCATTATCAACAGTTGGTTTCTTGTTAATGAAATAAATCTGTATTTTGCACGTAGGCAAACGATAAACAACAAACTTCCCAGATTATCACCCTGGCTTTTTTTATCCTGTAATTTGACCACACCATAAACACTGCATCAAGGCTACTTTCCTTTGATTGGCCACAGAGTGAAAACACAATTTTCTGCAACAATATTTTGATTAGTGTGGACTTTACGCGAGTGTAGCTACGTTGAGACTTTTAGAATATGTATATAATGATATTTACCACAAGCACTGCAAAGAAGCTAAGGTGGTTGCAACTGCACACAAACTCTGTGTAGTTGAAATTGGTCTTACAGCCCTCTGGGCTCCAGTGTCCTGAAGACACAAGTAGGGAAAAACAGAGTAGCGTAGTTCACAACATTCTTTAAAAACATATGACATATGAAGAAATGTAAGAGATATTTTCTGAGGAATTAAGCCGTAACACTCACCAGTGCCATTGATTTCTTCAGATTCTTTCCAGAACACACAAGCACCATTTGTCTGAATTAAAAGCAATGTAAATAATGTAATATGACAATGTGTAAAATGTAGTATTACTTAAAGTTTGTATTAGCAGACAGTTTCTGAAATGTATATGTTCTCCATCTTATAATTTTATTCATGTCAATCCACTTACCACATTTTCACTTTTGAAGACAATTTTGACAGGCTGTTCAAGGCCACTAACAGGTTGGTCACCCACCCTCACCGCTAAGACAGATTGCCCCATGACTTCCCCTGACCACGAGTCACCATCAGGTCCAAGCTTTTAACAACATTAAATGGAAGTGAAACCGACAACATTGTGGGAAATGCCATTCAGATAGGCAATACTGTGAAATAGTATGTCTTCAAATTGGGAACCATTTAAGAAAGAGAACTCTAAAGACAAAAAATATTCTTAAGCTATTAACAAAAGGACTGTGGACAATTGACAATGCTAGGAGACCTGATTAAAGGCTGATGTGATTGCAATCAAAAATATTTGTTCTACAAGGAGTCATTGACCAACCCTGAACAGAGAGTTGTTAAGCACAACCATGGTAAGTAAGACAGTGTCAATGCTTTCATTCCTCTTGCTTCTCTGAAGGGCATTTGGAGGGATCTGAACTCTGTGTCCTGAACGTGTCTGCCCCTCTGCCTAGGGTGGAAATCATTTGACAACTTTAGCCCAGCATACAAAAATGTACATATGAAAACATGTAATGAATACTTAAAAACAAAGAAATTATTAGAATGCATCTGGTCTTTTTTGTGGGGTCCTGGCGTTAATAAATGAACCAGTAGTGAGACAAAAACCTGTAATCTTACCTGTACAGATGAGTTGACAGATATTCTGTAGAAGTTTCGGATGGGGCGTCTACTCTTTACAACGCATCTTGCAATCCTAGCCTCAAAGCACCTACCAGAACATAAATCTAACATGATTTGACGCGTTATATGCAACCTAGTCAATGGATACACACAATTTCAATATGGAAAAGCTGATTTACTATCTAAGTAAAGTGGTAAAGTGGTACTGCTTTTATAATATACATAGCACATAAAACAACAAGGGATTTGTAAAAGTACAATACATTTATTGGGGTACCTGGTCCAGGATACTTTGTTTTGACAATCTCTAAGAACATCTTCACAACTTGGTGGATTGTCTGGAAATGGTATTGACAAGAATATACATTATTTTGTATGTCTCAAGATTAACACATCACAAATTACTGTTGGTATCAATCAGGGGTGGCAAACCTTGGTCCTCACTGTAAATGTACACTACTAACAGCCCAGTTTAATCAGTTCAATCAACTTGATTAGTTATCTTATTTTAATATAACTGGCGTCCAGGTCAGAGCTGGCAACCCCAAATGTAAGAAATGTACCGTACTATCTATGTACTATTTATATGTTCCGTTCCACTTAACTGAAGTCTATGAAAGCCCAAAAATCTGTACATAAACTTGTGCTACTCAGATACTTGTATTATCTATCTTAAATTTTGGTTAACTCAGAAACAAAGTAGGATCTTACCATTGTCACCCATGGTTGCGGGTATACATATAAATATGAGAAGAAAGTCCCTAGTCTTCATTTCTCTCTGTTTTTGTCAGTCTGACTGAGCTGCCTTCGGTGCTCTTTGCCTGTGTAGAGGTTTCCTGCTTTCAAATAATTATAAAAAATTACAGGGGTTTGACAGACATGGAGGAAGTTCATTTGTTAATCAAATTGTACTACTCCTGTGTATGGTAGGCTATACAAGATGGATATTGTAAGGACATGTAATGAATGCCAAACCGTATTAATCAAAGTACAGTGTTTCTATTTCCTGGATGGCAGCATTTTTCTCATTTAGAAATTCATTGCGTCAAAACATTTCAAAATTGCTTACTCTGAAATTCACTAGAAATGTCCTCAGTTTCAAAATCATACCATTTACTCTAATATATATGGATGTAGTCAGGTATGTTATTTGAACTTCTACTTTGAATCCTACTACAGAAGTAATATAAAACTTTGAAAAACAATTTCCAGTTGGCTATAGTGTAGAAAAATGTGACAGATTTGGTGTAGTGGTCTAACTTCCCGACTCTGGTCTACACATGCCCCCTGGCACAGAATGTCTGTGATCTTCCTCTCTGTCTCCCCCTACCTGTCTCCCTGGGTTCTGCCTCCCCCTGTCCTGTCAATAATAATTAAAAAAAAGGTTGCAAAAAGTAACAAAGCTGAAACTGTTTAAAATGGTGTCTAAATAATTTATTTACACATATTGTACAGACCAATTCTGATATGTTTCCTGTAATTGCCCTTTGACAAGTCACATCAATTCATTTGACAGCATATATTCTAAAGTTCAGATCTGATTGGTTAAAAGTTAAAAAGATATGCTACATGTCTACATTAGCTGAATTGTTGTCTCAAATCTGGAATGACATTAACATATATGATTGGTCCAAGGACCATTAGCAGAAACTATGTCTGATTGTGGTGCCTTTGTAAACACTGCCAAAATAGTGGGAATATCTGGTTTTGATTCTAATATTCAGTGTAAAAATGTTGCACTTGTACACACATGTAAGCAATCCACTTTAATACAAGGGCTTTCACATTGGTGGGAAGAGTGGGGGCATTTCCACCTTTTAATTTTACTGTACTTAATTTCTAAGAGACCACTTTGGCAGTATTCGTTCCAGAATAATAAACAGATTAGATTATATCATATGCCAATGATTCATTGATAAGTCTGTACTCCAGACCAATTTCAACTTAAAATAATGGAATATAAAGCTTTCAATCGAATTACTTACAAGTGTCTTTTAAAATCCAGTCAACCAACCAGTCATAATCCTTGTAATTGCTTGTTGTTGACAAAAATGCTCTCTTCCAGAAAAGACAAGGTCAAAAAATGGAGTCTGCGAGATTCTGAATAGTGAGACAAAATAATTCAGTGTGGACTGTGATGGATGTTACCACAAACACAGTTTATACCCACTCTACAGTGTCCTGTGATCCAGAGGCATACATATATATACACCTGTGCACTACTGAAGCTTCTTCTTAGTCCTGCTCGTCTGAGACTAAGAAGAAAGCCAGTCCTTTCACTTCTCTGTGTGTCACATGGAAGTTTGCCGTATTGGCCTCGGCCAGGCCCTTCAAAGTCATGAGTAATGACTGTCTGCTCCTGCAGTATGGAATTAGTTTTGTGTCAAAAAGATCAAACAAAATTATTAAAATTGCTAAACAAAATTATTAAATGTAAAGCAAAACATCAAACAAAAATAATTGGGTTAAAATGTTTCAAATAAAATGTTTTAAAATGTGGGAATAAATTCAAAGTGAATGCAAACATTTTTCGGTATTAATTTCATTGCAAATAAACTTTTATATATAATAAACCAAATATTTTTGGGTACATTACCCTGGATTTTGCTCTCAATATCTTTTTTTTGCAGTGAATTTTTTTTAAACAATTGTTTCGTGTTGGTGGAGTTTACAGGCATTCCAAGATTATGCATTTCCATTGGTCAGACAGGTTTAGTTCGCTCTCATTTCAGGTGCTGGATTACCATTTTAGAAAGCTCAGCGTAAATTAAATCCAGTCTTATTCACTAGTCTTTTCCTGAATGAAAGGGTTGCAAGTTATGCTTATTCTGTTGTTAATCTTAATTGAAACAAAAAACTGCAGTATTTTAGTATTAAGACATCTGCAACTCACTGATGACAACAAGCCAAGCTAAAGCAAGTACAAGAATAACTCATGCACCTGATGTGAACTTGGCTATTTTCTTGATCATTTAACTAACATCATAACGTATATAATAATCAGGTTTAAAGTAGTATAGTTACATTTATTGTTTTAAAATAACATATTTATATTTATATATACACAGTATACTCAGCGTAAATTAGTACACCCCAAGAGATGTCTCACCTGTCTTTCTTTAGAATCAATACTTTCCATGGGATCCTATACAAAAAAATATTCCAGGTTTATTGACTGAATAGGAGATTAGTCAGTACAAAACTACAAAACAGAAAGTTAAATTAGTGCACCCCAATGAAGCTTTTAGGAATTAAACTTGGTAAAACTCTAACTGTAATTCGACAACAGACAGGTCTAACCAATCATCACACAGCTTGCTGCAAGGTAATTGACAATTAAGGGTGCTATTTAACATATACAATCTCCTCCCTAGCCACGACCCATCTTCAATGCTCTTACTGAGGGAATGAGGTTGTTGGCCAAGATCTCGCGATACATGGCTCCATCCATCCTCCCCTCAATACGGTGCAGTCGTCCTGTCCCCTTTGCAGAAAAGCATACCCAAATAATGATGTTTCCACCTCCCTGCTTCACGGTTGGAATGGTGATCTTGGGGTTGTACTCATCTTTCTTCTTCCTCCAAACACGGCGAGTGGAGTTTAGACCATAAAGCTCTACATTTGTCTCATCAGACCACATGCACTTCTTCCATTCCTCCTCTGGATCATCCAGATGGTCATTTGCAAACTTCAGACGGACCTGGACATGCACTGGTGCAATGAATTCTGAGCCCAGGGTACCCTCTTCTGGCGCGTTGGGGATTAGAGAGTCTGGTTCCCCTTCCTATTGAAGCTACTGCCACCACAGCTCACTCATCAGGGCTTATTCTAACACCTGTTCTTTTCCTCCCTAGCTATAAGGAGGACCTGGCCCTGATTGAGCTGTGGGTGATTGTCACAACGCCGTCAGGCTGTCCGATTCACATCGTTATTGAAGTTGTATTGTTATCCATTTGGCTATTCAGTTCTTTATTTGTGTCAGGAGGAATTCTCCAAATATGGTAATGTGTTTGTCGCTGACAAAGTCGTGTAGAAACGAAAGCTGTACTGACAAAAGCCTGTATTCTTATTTTGCTGGCATTTTGGGCGCTGAGTTAATAAATCGATCCAAACACTTCTCTGCCTGCCTAGTGACTCCTTCTATCCACAAGCCTGACAGCTGGACCTTGGTGCATTGCAGGATTTAAATCCATGACGGTGTAGTGTGTTAGTAAATACTTGGCCATTGTGGAGAGGTTACCTTTTATACAGGTAATGAGTTCAAACAGGTGCAGTTAATACAGGTAATGAGTGGAAAACAGGAAGGCTTCATAAAGAAAAACTAACAGGTCTGTGAGTGCTGAAATTCTTACTGGTTGGTAGGTGATCCAATTCTTATGTCATGCAATAAAATGCAAATTAATTATTTAAAAATCTTACAATGTGATATTCTAGATTTTTTTAGATCCTGTCTCTCACAGAGATTACAGACCTCTACATGCTTTGTAAGTAGGAAAACATGCTAAATCCGCAGTGTATCAAATACTTGTTCTCCCCACTGTATTTTTTTAAATAAACAACAAGTATTTATGTGAAGTGAATTCAAGAAAGACTATCATTATTTTATTTTTATAAAAACAGGTATTTTTTCAGGAAATAGTTTTTAAGTTCATTTTAAAATGTCAGCAGATACATTGTTGATGTAACTGTTAAAATGCACTTCCAATAAAATGAGTGTTGGCAAAACCGGTTGTCATTTTTATTATGAGGCGGTGGGGGTGTTGTTGGCAGCTACTGAATGTAACTAATAAAGTATCTTGTAATCTAACTTAGTTACTTTTTAAAGGAGTAATCGGTAATAAGAGAACTTTTTCAAAGTAACTGTGGCAACACTGAATGTGCCTATTGATGTGACTTGGAATAGTATTTAGTGTAATTTAGGTTTTTTAGAAGTAACGGTTTTAAAATAGTATATAATAATATTAGTATTGTAGTTTTACCATGAAGTTTCTGTCGAAAATATACATACAGTCATTAATACATTAACAGTCACTCTGATAGTTGCCCTGGCAACTACTTTAACGTTAGTACTGTAAATTATGTCACAAACTGTTGGTTTTTTGTCCATCATTGATTACAACAGATGCTTCTAAGACAAGTAGGGCATTGCATTACATTATTATCAATTTAGTTTAGAACATTTACTGTAGGTTTGCGTGCTCTCAGGTTCTCCTGTTGTTGAATACATTTGGCCAAAATATCTTGTTATAAAAATTATGTACTACGAACAGGCTATTGAAGACAGTACTGGCTATGACTAGACAGCAAATGCTAGACTTCTTGAATTGTCTGTGTAAAATACAGTGCATCCGGAAAGTATTTAACTTTTTCCACATATTGTTATGTCACACCCTTATTCCGAAATAGAATAAATACATTATTTCCCTCAAAACTCTACAAACAATACCCCATAAGGACAATGTGAAAGAAATGTGTTTCTGTTTTGCAGATCTTATGCCCTATTATATTTGGATACTAGACTAACATGGCTGCCAAAATCAACCCTGTCTCACAGCTTATTCAACACAAGGGATTTCCTGAGAGAAGTTAAGATTCAGGGAAAGGGGGGTCAAACCCCCTCACTGGACAACACAGACAAGCCTGAGGTGAAGACGACAGATCAACTAATGTAACTTAACACATACTGTACCAAATAATGTGATGCAGTTGATTTCTTAATTGTCCCATAAAGGGAGTTTTTTTATTATTACTTGTAATACAAGATTGAAGAGGTCATGTGATTTTACTATGAGCGGACCAAAGGTCTACAGAGACAATGTCACATTCGAGTAGTGTTGTGGAGGAGAGAAATGGAGACCAGAGTAGGTAGGTGCATTCTTGATGTTTAATGAACTGTTGCTTCTGATACACAAAGCGCATCGGAACTGCACAACGTCTACATATTACATACTTGTGCTCTAACGCTGCACAGACGCGATAGTAACATATAGATAGATAGATAGCTTTTATTATTAGACTCAAGGTCTATTTAACAGAACATACAGCACAATATAAAAAGACAGATCCATATATGGCATACATATGAAAAATCTTAACATATTTGAAATATGAAAAATCTTAACATATATTTGAAAATAGATGATCATATATTTTGATTACAAAATTTTAATTACAAAATGAGGAATTATATGTCACATATATAAAAATGGCCAATTTCTGTATTTTTCTACATATATGTAATGATGTTTCCACCATATATGCCGATATAAGACATATAAGTATACATACCTATATGGCCATATATTAGATTTCCATATGGGATACATTTAAAAAAGATTTTACCAAATATTTCATTGACATACATGTGATACCCCTACTTATTATCACATATACAGTACTGTATATAACATCAATATCTCACACATAAGCATTCATTCTTGTTTAAATCTGTAGCCAAATTGTTAATTGGCATAAGGCAAGAACAAATGTAGCAGTATTTCTATATTAATTATTTACATAATCTCATATGTACATTGACCGATATTATAAATTACATCACTTTGTAAACCATAGGTAAATGCAGATATGGATGTTAAATGTGGAAATGTATGTCACATATATAAAAACGGCCAATTTTTGTATATTTCCACCATATATGCCGATATGAAACATATAAGTTATATACACATATGGCCATATATTTGATTTCTGTATGGGTTTCCATGAGGCTGATAGATACCGCACAGAACTCATCCTAGGATCAATCAGTTCTGCAATGACAGAGTTGCAGGAAGAATTGAGGCGACCAATAAATGTATACATTAGATTCCTCAGTAGAGCAGAGAATGTATTGACTCCAGCTTGACAAAATAATTCACTTGCTTTAGACCACCTTGGTTTTCTGAGTAGTATGCACAAACAATAATTATAAGCGACCCGTACACCTGGTTCAAACAATGAAGTATACAAATTGTATGACACATAACGAGGTGAAGGCTCAATCAAATATGCACAGTCACAAAGTATAAAAACAACCCAGGTTTCAGAATGGTCTCAGGATGGTAACAGTATCTTCCATATCTCCTCTCCTCCATGACAGGAGTTGATTTTCAATTATGTGCGCTGACCACCCAGAACACTGGGATTAAATAGGCATCTTGATTACTCATTACGCACCGCTGTGTGTATTTACCCCGTGCACCATTCATGCGCAATGAGTAACCAAGTTCCTACCACTCTCAGCAACCAAAAGTCGGCGCATACACAAAACACATACTCAAACACAGTTTAAATCAGTGGTCCTCAAACCCTTTCATTGAGGGCCTAGTGTATGCTGGTTTTTGGTCTTTCCCTTCAATTAGAGCATAATTGGGACCTAGACTGCCAGGTGAGGGGAGATATTAACCAATTAGTGAGCTACTCCATCAGGCTTGTACAAGGTAAAAGCGAAAACCTGCATACACTAGGCCCTCCATGGAAGGGTTTGAGGACCACTGGTTTAAATAATATAACAAATACATATAACAAATACTACACAAACAAACTGCCATGACATCAAAGGAGACCCTTTAACATGTGATAGACAAATGCTATTTTCTCACTGTGGGGGACATTTATATTGAATACAGTTTGCGCAGCCTGTTTCTTTTTTTAGGATCAGGTTGGCGCCTTAAAGTCGCCGAATATTTAATCAATGTACTGTTGATGTGTTAATACCGGTCCAATGAAAACCAGCGATCAGGTCAGCCAATCCAAGTGAGTTCTAATCCAGCAATACAGACTATTGTCAAACTGCTTGCGCACACACGTAGCTGAATGCGACAAACCGAACAATACAGACGGTTAAGACTGAAATCATGAATGATAATCCTGTAAATCAGTGGTCCTCAAACCCTTCCATGGAGGGCCTAGTGTATGCAGGTTTTCGCTTTTACCTCGTACAAGCCTAATGGAGTAGCTCACTAATTGGTTAGTATCTCCACTCACCTGGCAGTCTAGGTCCTAATTATGCTCTAATTGAAGGGAAAGACCAAAAACCAGCATACACTAGGCCCTCCATGGAAGGGTTTGAGGACCACTGCTTTGATTATGTTGATCTCTCCATAATTGCTTATAGTACAATATTATCATTTTAGTATTATATCCTATATCAAAAGTTGCATTAACTTAATACCCACTGTAATGATTAGAAGAGTACTTTTGTCAATATTTCTTGCTACCTTTCTGGGTATTGAAGCCAAATGTGCTGGCAGCTAATAGCAGACTTGTGATGTGCGAATCCTGAACAAACAAGACTTTTCAGGGAACTGGGTGAACTGAATTGCTCGTTCTAAAAGATTTGTTCATGGGAATCACTTCTACGCAAGTTATGGGAATCAAATAGATTTTGCCTATGAAGTCACACAGAGTTCAGTCAAGATTTTCTTTCAACTACCCCCTTTCATTGTTTGTGATATTCAGAAACAGTCCAGCGTGGAACAGGAAGTGAGAAAGAGATTATAAACCCAGACTTGGTCAACACAATCCAATCAGCAAGGAGTTTGTACGACATGTCAGGAACACTGCTACACAAATTGTGTATTTGCCAATACAAAAAGTAAAATTATTAGCAATGAAGGTTATTTGAGTTGGATCGTTTATAGTAATTGTAGACTACAGTTTCATAAATTATTCTACTTTTAATGTAATGTTGGACATACTAATTAAAGCATTTAAATGAAATTAAATTTGTTTAAAATTTGTTCTACAAAATACTTTACTTATCAGATTATGCTAAAAGTACCTTTCCCTCTTCACAATGATGTGCATTAATCATGTTAACCAAATGTTATGAAATATGTTAACTAAATAATACCATAATAGACAATGTAGCCTTACAGAATAATAATAGAGTATAGCGTATTACAACTGAAGTAATCTTTTAAAGCTGTTCATATTCATATCATAATGTGGTCATATGTTGAGCTAATTAAATAATTCAAGTAATAACATAACTCATAGAGTCTGTGTCACATTTTAATATAGTCAAAGGTAATGATGGGCATAACTTAATTTGACAAAGGTTTACTCCATGAAGACTAACTCATTTGCTTATTTTGGGAAAAATAATATTTTTTGTTTGCTGGAAACATTTCATTCAGTGCTACTTTAGCATTAAGCAGGAGAACAAAAAGATTAATTAAATGGTTCAGTGAGTCAAAATATCTGAATCTCTTATTAAATGAACTGAATGATTCCATTCAGTATAGTGATTCAGAATGTCCATCACTACAGCAGACCTAGCAGCTAGACTAGTTATTCAAAGCTAGCTTTAACAACCTACTTGCCCAGTTAATGATGACGAGTCTTCAAGTCTGTGAGTTGATTAAAGTTAATTTGATTTGAGCATGAAGGATTTTGTACATGAGAGCTTGGTAAGATAGTTAGGAAGCTAATCATGGAGTGGAAGAGGAAAAAGAAAGCTCATAAACTTCTTTCTAGGGTAAATTGTGCTTATGACAAAGTAGCTGTTGTTGGGGTAAATTGTAGATTGGCTTAGTGAACATTGATTATTAA
>JACXGM010027598.1:0-14414 GCA_016801145.1 Umbra pygmaea | reverse complement strand
GTACGTGTTCCCTTTTTCCAGATGTGAGAGGGCGGTGTGTGCCGTCAGTGCGATTGCATCGTCTGTAGATCTGTTGGGGCGGTATGCAAATTGTAGGGGGTCCAAGGTGTCCGGAAGGGCGGCGCAGATATGAGTTTTGACCAGCCGCTCGAAGCACTTC
Organism: Umbra pygmaea; assembly: GCA_016801145.1. Taxonomy (NCBI): domain Eukaryota; kingdom Metazoa; phylum Chordata; class Actinopteri; order Esociformes; family Umbridae; genus Umbra; species Umbra pygmaea. The sequence goes on along the minus strand of JACXGM010027598.1, from coordinate 14,254 downwards.
ATGATGATTGAGGTTAGTGCTACTGGGCGGTAGTCATTTTAGTGTTCTGCAAGCTGAAAAACACAGCGACACAATCAACATTTGCAAGGTGAGCCAACAGTGCTTTGTGAATGTAGAATTCTGCATGTGCTGTTTCAATTGCGCACTAGCATTAGAGATCATCCATATCCATCAATGAATCTTAACAAGCACTGTGTTGTTGGAGTTTAAACTAGTAGGCAGTTTTGAATTTAGTTTCTAAAATCATAGAACTTTGTTCATTCTTCTAGAGGACAAGCAAGAAAAAAAGATCTGTCCTTTTTTCCCAGACTCAGCCACACTATAGCCCGGTGTATCAGACGAAAGTACACAGTTGTCTGCTTATGGTTAGGGAGTGGGACCGTCAATAATTTACATGTCTCAAATTAATTTATTTCATTTAATGTCCACATTTAAACAAATTTATCCCCCAATACTTTCCCTGGCTGGCACTGATAATGCACAACTAAAATAGTCCTTTAAATAATAACGTCTTTTGTAGATAATCCCTCAAAATGATTAAGGGAAATTGAACACTTTTTAAAATATTTTGAATACATTGTAGATATATTTCAATGAACTTAAATCTATATTTGTTTTTAATGCACAATTAGGATATCCTTAAATTATACACTGGTCTAGCGATCAAATTTTGTATACATTTTCATAATAGGAGTAATATTATGTTGGAGGCAACTGTATCTGTAATCTAGTAACTTCTGAAATTTAAGTGTAAACTCTAGAAATGTATTTACCTTCATAATTGATTTGCCTAAACTTTGCTATGGTCCCCAAAAAGTTTAGATTTTTTAAATAAACATTTTTTTAAATTTAAATATTCAATAGCTTTTTTTATTGAAAGACTTTAGAAAATTCCAAAACCTCTTGGGAAAGTCCAAAGACTATGGTTCTCCTCTGAACAATTTGACAATTTAAAAGTGATGAAGTTTCTAAGTGATACAACAAAAAAAGCTATAGACTTTTCCAAGTTTCAAATGTTTTTATAAAAGAAAACATTCTCTCTAAATATCAAAAGATGTGTAACATGTGGCTGTGCTCTCTGACCAATTTGATAGTGGCTGTGTCTCAAAACCAAGAATGCAAAGAACGGACTTGTGTTTAAGGGGAGAATGCTCTTGCTAGTTGATCTTGGAAGAATGAAGTCACAAGGTGACGAGCACTCAGAACGCTGCTGACAGTTTGAGATGATGTGTTCTTGCTGGTATTGCGCAATAATACCCCCACACAGATGCTGTCTGCAGTACCCAAACATAACGAGAATTATTGATGATAACAGCCAGGCTTATTCAGAATGGCAATATACTATTTTAGCGTTTGTCTCTGACTATGTAAGTACATTATCTTATAAAGTTGACTTATATTGGCACTTCAGTAATAGTGGCAAACAATGTGATCAAGTAGATAGTAATGTTAAGGTATAAAACAGGGTTGGCTCGCTAGCTAACTTACACCTGCAGGCTCTTATGGAGATTCTCACTTCCAAAAATGTTTAAGCATATTTTCAATTCTCCATAAATATTTGTAAAAATGCCAATATTTGAAGTTTACACAGTTGATTTCTCACATCAAATTTTCTCAGAAGTGAATGTAGTGATGAAATAGCGTACGAAATTGTAGAAAAATGATTTCTGTTTTGACCTGCCTCTCTCTCTGCTTTGCGGTCCTTCCTCAAATGCCGAGTTGAATGCGGGGATATTTCTGCCGTCAAGTTCACACAAGTTACCAACTGATGCATCCTCTGTAAAATGGGCATGTCAAGAACATTTCCTGGATTTTTAACCTTTCTTGCCAAAGGGCAAACTTGTGTATTGGGACAGTACTTGGTTGTCATCCCAAAAGTTTATGTTTCACAAGAACACAAGAACACAATACAGACAAGAACACAGATTGAGTAAGGCCCAGTGTTTTAAAGTTTCTAAGCACCCCTGACAATTTTCATTATAATTATTTGGGTGTTTGGATCAGCAATTTCATTTTGATCTATCAAATAACTGAAGGACACAGTAATATTTCAGTAATGAAATTAGGTTTATTGGATGAACAGAAAATGTGTTATATGCATTAAAATGACATTAGACAGGTGCATACATTTGGGCTAGCCTGGCTCTTCATTTTCCTTCAGTACTCCGTCTGAATTTTTTTTACCGGTCCAATCAGCGAACAGAGGGAGTGGCTAAGAACGATGAGGTTGATGTCCTGCGCTAGTTTGAATGTAGTACGTCACGACCAAATCTTAGCTATTGGTTATGGCAGATCCAATAATTTTAAACTTCAACAGAGTACCCGCCTTCAAGGAAGTTAATGCTTATCAATGGAGAGTGGCCAGACTCTCTGTACAAATGAAATGTACGTACGAGAGTGGTAGGACCAGGCTACATTTAAGCACCCCAACAGCAATTTTACATCAATGTAGCTGAGCCCCCTTTAGCAGAAATAACAGCCTCTAGATGCTTCCTATAGCCTGTAATTTGTCTCGATTCTGGATGAAGCTATTTTGGACCATTTTTCATTGCAAAACATCTCCAGTTCAGTTAGGTTTGATGGTTGCCGAGCATCACCCCACAGATTTTCAATGGTATTCAGGTTTGGGGACTGGGATGACCATTCCAGAAATTTGTACTTGTTCCTCTGCATAAATGCCAGAGTAGATTTTAAGCAGTGTTTTGGGTTATTGTCTTGTTGAAATATCCAGCCTCCACTTCAACTTTATAACTAATTCCTTTACGTTATTCTCAAGTAACTGCTGATATTGTGTGGAATCCATGCGACCCTCAACTTTAACAAGATTCCCAGTACCGACACTGGCCGCACAGCATGATGGAACCTCCATCAAATTATACTGTGGATAGCATGTGTTTGTCTTGGAACGCTGTGTTCTTTTGCCGCCATGCATAACGCCCCTTGTTATGACCAAATAACTCCATCTTTGTTTCATCAGTCCACAGCACCTTCTTTCAAAATAAAGCTGGCTTGTCCAAATGTACGTTTGCATACCTCAAGCGACTCTGTTTGTGGCGTGTGTGCAGAAAAGGCTTTTTCCGAATCACTCTTCCTTACAGCTTCTCCTTGAGCAAAGTGCGCTGAATTGTTAAACGATGCACAGTGACACCATTTACAGCTAGATGATGTTGTAGGTCTTGGAGGTGGTCTGTGGGCTGTTTTTGACCGTTCTCACCATCCTTTGCTTCTGATATTTTACTTGGCCTGCCACTTCTAGCCTTAACAAGAATTGTGCCTGTGGTCTTCCATTTCCTCACTATGTTCCTCACAGTGGACACTGCCAGCTTAAATCTCTGTGATAGCTTTTTGTAGCTTTCCCCTAAACCATAATTTTGAACAACCTTTGTTTTCAGGTAATTTAAAAGTTGTTTTGAGGCCCCCATGTTGCCACTCTTCAGAGGAGAGTCAAAGAACAACAACTTGCAATTGGCCACCTTATATTAGAGCTGGGCGATATGGAAAAAATCTAATATCACGATATTGTTGATCAAATACCTCTATCGATATTGTAGGGTTGATAGTTGGTGCTTACAAAGACCTATTTACACATTGAGATTTCTGATAAATAGTCATCATTGATGTGTATATAATAACTAAGTGGGGTAAATGCAAATAATAGAAAAGCTAGAACATTACTTTACTGTAATCCAGCCTTTAAAACCAGGAAAAGATAACACTTTTGTCATATCACGATATTACGATATCCAAAATCTAAGATAATCAGTCTAATATCACGATATCGATATAATATCGATATATTGCCCAGCCCTACCTTAAATACCTTTTCTCATGATTGGATGCACCTGTCTATGAAGTTCAAGGCTTAATGAGCTCACCAAACCAATTGTGTGTTCCAATTAATCAGTGTAAGGTAGTTACAGGTATTCAAATCAACAAAATGACAAGGGTGCCATAATATATGCACCTGTCTAATTTAATTTTGATGCATATTGCACATTTTCTGTTAATCCAATGAACCTCATTTCACTCGTAATATTACTGTGTCCTTCAGTTGTGGTCACAGTAGAGGCCTTGACAGAGACCCCAACCTGACCACTGGTTAAACACTTACCAGAAGGGGCAGTGTCTCTCTTTATCCTTCTCTTCTCCACTTTCCCTCTACCAGTGGCTTTGATCGGTGCTACACAGCACGTGTCTCGCTGTTAGGACTCACAGGCCTGCGATAAGACTCTTATCCGATCCGTAAATCCCATCCTTCAGTCAGCTGGAATTGTTTTGGATGACCACCAAATCAAATGCTGATAGCTGCTGTTGCTTATGCAACAGTTCAGTACTTCCTCTTGTGTTTGTCCATGGGGTGAAATTTACATTCAGAAAGCACATTTACTATTTGTCTCTGACCTCTCAAGTTTGTTGTAAATTATTATTATTATTATTATTATTATTTATAAATAATATATGACCCCAGATGATAGTTAACATGTTATGGTAAAATTGAGTAGAAACAGAACACAATGACACAGAAGTGCACATTCCCCTTCTTTTCAGAAATCCTTGGATAACCTCCATGTGAATTACCTTTCCACGCTCCCCAGACTGGTGACAGCAACAGTGGATCAGTGTTTAGTAGTGTGTACCAGGCACAGAGGCTCATAGGAAGTCACACCTTCTCCTCTGGTCTTCTCACCCTTTCCATATTGTCCCTCCAGCCTGTCTCACAAAGCCTTCTTTCAGGTCACCGCTCCCACAGCAGCCACTTCCCCGGTCTCCCAGTGAGGAGCCAGAGATTGTGCCAGGCACTGCTCTGTACTAGCTGGGGTCCGATTTATGCCTAGTACAGGCCGGCTTATTTACGAAGTGTGTCAGGCAAATCATGTATTTACATGTTTTGCTGTTATTTTAACAGATAAGTTGGCTGAGAACACACTCAATAATATCAACCTTGCTGAGCTTGAAGATTGAGCACCATTATTTGTCTACATTTGTCTTTGGGTGGACTCAAACATATAGGCTAGTCAGAATCTGACAAATCTTGGTTAGCAGCCATTGTGTTGGGCGGCAAATTTGTTTAATGGTTTCCAATGGGAGGCTGTGTGGGAAGGATTTGAGCAAAGCAGAAATCCCAGCATGAAATTACTTTGAGTTTTTAAGTTTTTCTCACCATGTCTATTTATCAACACACCACCTGATAGAAACATCCCAGCACCTTTGGGTCCCTGTAACATGGTGTGCCCCAAGTTAACAACTACGGTTTGCTAAACAATGAGCTCAATAAAATTCTTTGTTTAACAGATTAATCAGATCTCTGTCAGTGATCTCTAATCTGGCTTTTAAGGGTGTTAATAAAAAAAACAATCATGCCTTTTGCATATTTACTAATAATAACAACCAACCTTTCAAAGCAGGCCATATCAAAATTGAACATAGGGATCATAGGCTTAAGCCATGAAGTGTTTTTGTATGAAATGTATTTAGTGTGATGAGCCCATATGTGCCCTGATTGGAATCAAATCCCACAGGAAGCGGTGGACTTCAGCAGTTGAAGGGAAATGCCTCATTGAGATCAAACTGCTCTGTCCGACATCAGTACAAAGCTGTTGAGCATAGTGGTCGGTGTACAAAGAGGAATACAGTACCTTGAGTATCCACTCTCCTTGGATGTTTCCACATTTTGTAGTGTGACACCCTGGAATGAGAGAGAATGAAGGTGCAAAATGTTTTTGTCGTCACACAAATGTTAAACATACAGTATGTCGTTTTTGGCCGCTAGGGGTCTCTCAATCTAAAAAATAGCAAAAGATGTACTTGGATGACGTCGGGAAGTAGCGTGGGATCATGGGTTTTGTTATCGTTGGCAATGACAACCTTCGAATCTCTCCGGTAGAAAAAATGTTCACTGACAAAGTATTGCCCTCAGTTTTGAATAAACCAATCAAATGACTTCTGCCTCCAAGGCAGATCTGCCTGGAGAACACTTCAATAACTAAAAATCCTATGAGCGGTAAAAATCCCAATACAATCCTATTTCATTCTAGGCTGTCACACTATGTGAAATGTCAAGGGAGCTTAATACTGAATCAAGGCACTGTATCTCTAGAATCGTTGTGAATTGATTTAATGGTCTGTTGTTATTCTGTCTGTGGTTTAACGTCCAGGCTATTGTTGAAGTTCAGACAGCATGGTCTAGTGTCGCCCAGTGTTATAGTCCATGTTCTTGTGGAAAGGAGCAGAAACATGCAAAGGGTATTGAGATAAATCAAATGATGTTTAATATGAAACAGGGCTGGGTGATGAAATGATGGATGTTTCAGCAGTTATGGAGTCAGACTTGTTGCTGGTTCGATTCCAGACTGTGGCAAATGTTGTTTTTGGGCAAAGCACTTTGCCCAAAGATGCTCTGGGGGAATGTCCCCGTATTTACTGTAAGCCGCTCTGGTTAAGAGCATCTGCTAAATGACTAAAATGTAAAGGTAAAAACTGTTTACCACAATATAAGGTGAGCGATGCACATGCACTAGAACACAACTTGTGCCGAGGTGCTTGTATCGTCAGTGTGTTGCTTCCCACTGGGGCTGCCAAATCGCTTTCTTGTATTACTATGTTCTAAACTGTATAATATGACTGGCTGCTGTTTGCATTCAGAACATGACTAAATCTGCCAACGTAATATCAGGGTGACTGAAGCAATTTTTCCATGAAACTAAGACATACACCCCTAATAAAACAGTCCTTTAGGATTTATTATAGTAGTATCTAACAGAATTTTATGAGATTAAAACTGTTTTAAGGAGCCATTTTATAGGAATGTTTTTATTTTTATTTTATGGGATTTGAATAGCAACCAATCCAGTAAGACTGTCTGCTAGAATTCTCTTAACAGGATTTTTATATGGTTGATAAGCTTCCAAGTGATTAGAATATCCTAAAATAACTGAGTAGGGCAATTATGGAGATACATCTGCATATTGTGACAAGAAAACAAACTATCAAAACTACATTATTCCAAACACACAAGTTTGAATACAAACATGGTGCTAATGAGGGAAAAGCCCTTTACTGTTCTTTTGTCCTTATCTTTGTTCTTTACTTCACCTGAAAACACTGCATTACAGTAGCCAACTGCATTCCACTAAAATACACAAAATATATCTACCTTTCGGCAAGTACACAAATGTACTCAAGCACTAAATGACTGGAGGTTTCTCTTCCCAGTGTACAGTGGGCTCAAATTACTGGTACCCCTGACTGGCAATGCACAAACAATACTTTAAAAACATAAACAAAATAATTATAGAGAAACTCAAAATACCAACATGTGAGAAACACTGTACTTTATTAATGTTGCAATTATGGAACCAACCAAACTCATACATTTTATTTTACACAATAAATTTCAGCAAAATCAAGGTTCCATAATTATTTGGACTCCTTATTCAGTACTTAGTACAACCACCTCTGGCAAGGATAACAGCATGGAGTCTTTGCCTGTAATGTTTGACAGGGCTAAGAAACACATTTGGAGGGATTTTGGACCATTCCTCCATGCAGATCCTTCAAGAGCCTTCACATACTTGGGTTTGCGCTTATCCACTGCCCTCTTCAACTCAGCCCACAGGTTTTCGATTGGATTGAGGTCCGGTGACTGAGATGGCAATGGCAGAACATTGATTTTGTTGTCACAGAACCATTTCGATGTGGATCTTGATGTATTTTTTGGCCTTCAGGCAGGGGCAAACAGATTTTCAGACAATATTGCCTGATACTTAGTGGAATTCATTATGCCATCAATCTTGACCATTGCCCCTGGCCTCTGGAATTAAAATAGACTCAAACCCTCAGTCACCCACCACCATATTTCACTGTGGGTATGAGGTGTCTTTTTGTGGGCTACACTGTTTCAACGCCAAACATGCCGATGCCTTATCGGACCTAAACATTCAATTTTGGTCTTATCTGTCCAGAGCACCTTCCAGTTAATTTAAATGAGGTTTGGCAAACTCCAAGCGCTTGCGTCTGTGTCTTGGGGCCATAAAGGACTATCTTTGCGTCCTACCTATGAGGTTTTCAACTGTTTCTTATCTTCTATTATTTGAATAATGCCAACTGTGCTCAGTGGAATATTCAGTCATTTGTGGGTCCTGCTGCCATTACATGACTTATGAAGGACTTTATCTAATACCATCTGTCTCTTTGACTGCCAGTTCTTTTGTTATCTTCATGGTGTTTGATGACAGGGATGTTGAAATTTTTGTTGATATTTCAGTCATTTAGCAGACTCTTTTATCCAGAGCGACTTACAGTGAATACAGGGACATCTACCTGGAGCAACTTAAATTGCCTTTCTCAAGGACACACATTTGGTACAGTCGGGAATCGAACAAGAAACCACCTTCCGATTACAAGTCTGACTCCCTAACCACTGAGCCATTGATGTAATTGCTCAATATAGTTCCAGAAATAAACCAGCCACACTTATTACTGAATAGATCATAAACACAGACCTTACATGCAACAATTACCGATAGCTACCAATCACAGTAACGGGAACTAAATACACATACTGATGAATGTAGTGGATGCAGCGGTGGCTGATTGAGAGTGATCTGTTGACTGGAGATGAACATGTAAACTGTCAGATGATTAAAAGTTGGGGCAAAATATACCTGACACAACACAGAATGGATCCTTGCAGGTGGCCCACTTTAGACTCACCAAGAGGAGGCTATTGTGACACTCAGACTTGACGTTCTGTGTTTAACTAGTAGAAGCAGCAGCAGTAGTAGTAGTAGTAGTAATTCAACTTGTATAGTGCTTTTCAAGGAACCCAAATCACTTTACCTAGTGAGGGTGAGAGCCCACATCTTCCACCACCAATGTGTAGCACCCACTTTAGTGATGCACGGCAGCCATTTTGTGCCAGAACGTTCACCATACATCAGCTGTTAGTTAGAGAGGTGAGGAATGAGTGGAATTATTAGGTGGCCATGATTGATATGAGACCTGGTATGTAATCTTGCCTGATGAAGATCTACGGACCGAAACGTTGGAATTAAAATATATTTGTTACTAGCTATAGTCTGTGTGCGGGAGTTCCTTTTATCATGTTATTTAGCCATGACAATGTGGTTGAAACCTCTACCCTACTTTTAAGATAAGTGCCATGGAATTTTTAATGACCATAGAGTATCATTACACCCATTTAACGTCCCACCCGAAAGATGGCCCCCTACAAAGGGCCAATGTCCCTGGGGCATTTGGAATGATCTTTAGACCAGAGGGAGGAATGCCCCTCTGGGGCTACTTCCAGTAGCATTGGTCTCCCATCCAGGACAGACCAGGCGTGACCCTGCTTAGCTTTAAAAGCAAGCCAGCAGTGGGATACAGGGCACTATGTTGCTGGCTCGAATTGTCTTTTTATATTATATGTAGTGGGGGTAAACTATATATTTACAGGTGGGCCAAATTTAGCATTATACAGAGCCACTATGCGAACCTCAGCTACGCAGGTTTCAGGCACCCCAAAAAGTAACTCAACACAAACTACGTGAGCAACAGTACAGTACCTTGTCTTTCTTCATGATGAACTGTGGAGTTTGTTTTCCCAACATGGAAGTCCTGCTGTCAGGGAGTTAGCATTCAGCCCTGCGCAACATGAACCACCACAGTCAACAGTCAACACAGTTCAAGCATCAGAAGCTTGTTCAGGCACTACAAAGGCAGAAGTGTTGATCCAGCAGGCTGGACTTGCTAGAGCTGCTGAGCTTTTTAATTGACCAGAATGTCTTGTAGTGTTTTTATGTAAACTGGAGCAGCAGAGGAAAGCTGTAAACTCTTCAACCGGCTCAGGCACAAGTCAGGCCTACCAAAGGAAAGGCCTCTAATCACAGGTCGTAAAACTGTCATGTCTACCAAAGGAAAGGCCTCTAATCACAGGTCGTAAAACTGAGTAGTCATGTCTCCCAAAGGAAAGGCCTCTAATCACAGGTCGTAAAACTGAGTAGTCACTACTGGTAGCAGTTTTGGTTGGTTATACTCGTGTGACTTGATATGTTGTTGCTGTTGCATTGATACCAGTGACATGGCAACCTGATCCTCCTTGTCGCCACAAAGCCCACAATATGTTGTGTAGTGTTCGCCACTACACTCGTTGTATTTATGCCAACAAGTACTTATGAAATGCCAGAAAAGCATTCAACCTTTTTACAGGATCTGACAAACTATTTGCAGGACAGACAACCTGGCTCATCAAACTGTTTGCAGGACAGACAACCTGGCTCATCAAACTGCTGAAAACTGTTCAGACCTTCCCAACTTCTACGGACACTCCATTGGTTTCCCAGTTGAAGCTCGTATCTGCTGTAAGGCTATGGTTTTTGCCAACATCCTTCCTACTTCCAGGCAATGCTCAAACCCTACATCCGTACATGGGCTCTTCATTCTGCCACCTCTGGCCTTCTGGTTGTCCTTCAGGATGTAAGCTGCTGATCCACACAATCAAATCTCTTCTCTGCCCTGGCACCTCAATGGTGAAACCGGTTATCACTGGAGGCTAGAACAATCTAGAAGATCTACCGATCTTCAGGAAACATCTGAAAACCTTCATTTTCGATGAGTTCAAACATTGAATTCCACCAACTCAGTTGTCTTCTTAAAAATGGTTTATGTTCATTTTGTATGATCCCTTTGTAGCACTATTCTTTGACCATTCACTGTTTCAAATATTATGTTCTTACTACTGGGTTTGGTTGTTTTCACCTAGTTTCTCTTAAATTTATGCCCTCACTGTTGCTCTGGTTAAGAGCATCTGCTAAATGACTAAAATGTAAAATATCGTTGTTCTTCTTCCAGTTTGCGGCATACATAAAGAAGATATTCATAATGTTCATCCAGGAGGTCACTGTCTGCCATTACGAAGCTCGATTTTGCAAGAAAGAAAACGTAGCTAAATAATTACTCAAGTAGGTTTGCAAATCTGCAGCACATTAAGCTATTTTTAGTCAATTCACTCTTATTATAATTGTCAAACATTTACTTGATGTAGTGAATTCCACTGTGTATTTTGACCAGCGGAAGTGTCCTGGACACAGTCAGCGCACGAGGATCCGAGAAAAAATGAATAACACGATTAGGTAATATGTAAGCTTCATTATGAAAAATAATACAACAAGTGAAATGGAAATGTTGTCTGGTTAACATATTGCACAAGCTAACTGCAAGTAGTATGTTTTTACATTAAATAGTTTCAACATAATCGACAATATCGTGTTATTCTAGCATCTAAGATTTTTAAAATATTTATTAGACTTAGTAGTATTTTACAATAATTAACTTATTTACTTATGTATTACTATTTGTTTGACCGGGGTGTAACTATACAATTTCCCTATAGGGATTAATAAAGTATTTTGAATTGAATTGAATTGAATATAAACAAAATCCAATTGCTTTTAAAAATATTATTTACATAATTTACACAAGCCATTAACATTTTCCGTTAGAGGCACCTGCCAATTTGTTTTTGTTTATTTTGTGCACTAAATTTATTTGTGCCCTGTGTATATATATAACCACAGACATCTGCTGGATCTCTGGAAACGGGAAGTTGATTTAGTTTTCTCAACTTTAACTACTGAAGTTCCAGTCTTTAGACTCTTCTCACTGTTCCTGTCTAGAAGAGCAAAATAGAAAGAATAAAAATCTGTATGCCGTCACAGACCTGAGGACATGCACAGTTGTGATTTGTGTTCTCATCGTCTCCATCATTAAAGCCCCACTCCTCGCTCTTGAACATCACTATTCCTGTCTGCTCAGACTGGATCTGCCGAGAGCCGGGCCCCCTCTTCACTGTGATTAAAGACTGTTGTACCTCTCGCATCTAAATAACACTTATTGCCCTGACAGAAGGGCTGCATGATGTCTCCTCCTGGCTTTAGACTGTGTGCCTTTCTGTCTTGTTCTATGTGATTGTCTCCCTGTTCCTGTGTCTTTCCTGGTGTAAAGGTCTGGGCTCACACGTGCTCGGTTAGTTTTCAGTGAAGGCAGCAAGAAACTCCCCCTGGGTAGCTCAAAGCATCTGTAGAATTGTACTCACTATTCACGAACTGTTGTGGGCTAGAAAACACAGCATATCGGAGAAAACGTGATGCCAGGCTAGGGCAAGTCCTACAATCGGTGCGGTGTGTCTTCGCCATATTGTAAGTGTTTGTCTTGTTCTCTCTTCCTTCTTCCCCTGGCTCTCTAGGTCCAGGGCAGATCACTAAGGGTCTGAATTCCTGTCCTCATCAACAACTTAGAATTAGAGCAGATGGAGAAGATGGCAGAGATCTGACGTGACCCTCTGCCTTCCGTAAAGCTCCAGCCTAATTTCCTCTGGCATAGCACCCTGCGGTGTCTGCTTAGCACAGCCTCTGTGATCGGTGGGGTCAGGCCTGCAGTCCCTTTGAATTCAATCCTCCCTAATCAAAAAGATTTGGGCTCTGCTGTTCAGGAGAGCTTCATCCAACGGAAGGAAACAACCATGGTGTGTTTGGATAATCCCATGTGCTCTCCACCGTTATCCATTTTATATTCACTGCGTTTGGAGTTGGAGGTTCAGCCGGGAATAGGAGCAGTGAGGACGTCTACATGACCCCATTGAACTGGCAGACATTGTCACTGCTGTTGCAGATTAAACTGAGCTTGTGTTGTTTACGTTGCCACAATATTATTATCACCTATTAGCATCACCTGAATCTGTCCTAGCTTCACATGAGCTTTCGTCCACTGACAGAGTGAGAGTGAAGGGAAGAATAACAGTTGTTTATTGGCCATGCACCGAAACTCCTGCCCTCTTAGTGCCTTTGGCATTTTGAGCCTGTCAGAGCCTGGTGCAGAAGGGATTTGAAGGACTCTGTGTGTGGTGGTGCGTTTGTTTAGAGGGCTGTGGAACAGAACGAACTCCACCTCAGACAGTTTGCTGTCTGCTCTGACAGGAAGGAAAGGAGACGCTTAGCATTTTCTCACAGCTTTGATAAAGACCAACTTTGGCATACAGACCGTCCTGTTCAAAGAGGCTCTGTACGTTCACTGAGATTATACATTCCGTATTCATGTAACTGTCTGATTTTTAATTCATGAGGCTGGTGCCTGATAAGGCTGCCTCTAGGAGGGTGTTGTTGGTTATTTTATAGAGGGGACTATCACCTCAAACCAAGTTTGCACTTTAATGTTTATCGGCTGCTTTATTGGGAATTCTCCCTATTTTTGTGTACGTGTTATTCACAGTTTTACTCATGAGGCTGGCTGTCCCGTAAAAGTCGATTAAAACCATAGTTAAGTTTCAGTCCCTGCAAGGTTTTTAGCCAGCCCCCACAAAAAATTGCAATTTCTTGCCGAGGTGTTGTAAAATGTGTAATTAAGGAAAAAGTTGTGTGAAGTTTACGAATTGGTTAGTTTTAAAGCATGCATGTTCGAGAAGAATAGGAAGAATAGGGAACTGTATTCCTGGTTCTCACAAGGATAACTAAACAAGTATGTGTCAACCAGCAAGCAAGCACTATTTTTTGCTTCATTTGTCCTATTTCCCATGCAGAGTAAACATGCCCCGGTCAGGTCCTGTCTGCACTGTGCAATAGCTGCCTTTGGTCTGGTTTTAATGAAGCTCTCTTTTGTTTTACGTTTCTGTTGATTTAGGTGCAAGGCCTGTTTTTTACAATGTCCCATAGGAGTAGAAATGGACGCATTTTTTCCAGTCTGTTGTCAGCCTCCAAACGCATGCACCCCTTTACATCTTCACTGTGGATTTTATATTCTGATTTGAACGTCATTGGTCGACTGACTGTACGTGCACCCCCTGCTCAGGGAGCAGCTGTGATCCTCTGTGTAGCTGCCAAACCACCAGGACTCCCAGCATGCAGCAGTGTTTCAGCACATTTACGGATAGCGCCGCGGCCGCTGACCAGTCAGTGTTAGCAGCCTTTGAAGTATGAGCTAATCACCAACGCCACGGCTGGGATCCAGAGGAAAATTAGAATGTGGCGCTGTGCTTAAATATGCAAATTAGTTATTATCCCTACCAAGTACCCAGATAGCAAAAAATATCGGCACGGCTTCGTTTTGCCACCGGCTGTAAGCTGTCGGCTATAGGGGCGTCCCGCTGGCGGGGAGAAAGCGTTTACCGCCGAATACGTCACTACCATCTTTTGCGAGATGCCGCCGGCTAACCGCCGGCTGGCCGACTGCTTCATTTTCTCTTGCGGTTGCCTCTGTCTAATGG
>JACXGM010027597.1:0-14415 GCA_016801145.1 Umbra pygmaea | reverse complement strand
TGGGCAGCATAGAGCTTATAATGGGCACATAAAGCTTATAATGGGCAGCAAAGAGCTTATAATGGACAGAATAGAGCTTATAATGGGCGGCATAGAGCTTATAATGGGCAGCATAGAGCTTATAATGGGCACATAGAGCTTAAAATGGGCACATAGAGTTTATAATGGGCGGCATATAGCTCATAATGGGCAGCATAGAGCTTATAATGGGCACATAGAGCTTATAATGGGCACATAAAGCTTAAAATGGGCAGCAAAGAGCTTATAATGGGCAGCATAGAGCTTGTAATGGGCACATAAAGCTTATAATGGGCACATAGACCTTATAATGGACAGCTTAGAGCTTATAATGGGCAGGATAGAGCTTGTAATGGGCACATAAAGCTTATAATGGGCACAGAGCTTATAATGGACAGCATAGAGCTTATAATGGGCAGCATAGAGCTTATAATGGGCAGCATGGAGTTTATAATGGGCAGCATAGAGCTTATAATGGGCACATAGAGCTTATAATGGGCAGCATAGACTCCTTCAAAACCGTGACAGAATAACGCACCCTTTCTTTGATGGAGCCAGCAGGACAACCCGCTCCAGCCGGAGCTACTGCCACTGACATGGTTTCGATGGTACAGAACCACCACGCAATGCTGGAACATGTGGGGGAGCTATGGATAGCTGGCTGGTGTCTATAAAGACACTGGAAGGACACATCGGTCCCTCGGCTCCTCTACCTGTGGTGCCTGCTCCTCCAGCTGTTGATGTAAGTCCCTCGGGTGTGCAACCTACGGGATTCCATCTATCCCTCCCATAGGACTACGAAGGGGCAGCTGCCAGATGTCAGGGGTTCCTTCTGTAGCTGAACATTTATTTCACCACCACGGTCCCCCATGCCAGAGGGAGGGACAGGGTATCGGCGTTGATCTCGTCTCTCTGGACGCGTATTGGAGTGGGCAAATGCAGTCTGCAGGGACAACAACCCCGTCATTAATGATTACGAGGCGTTGACCCAATTATTCCGGTCCATTTTCGACCATCCTCCCAAGGGCCGGGACATGGGTGAATGTCTCATCCACCTACACTAAGGTACTAGATCAGCAAGGGAGTATGCTCTGGAGTTCCGGACGCTGGCAGCCGGGTCTGGTTGGAACGACTGGGCTCTTATCGACCACTTCGAGTGCCATCTGAGAGAAGACGTGCGACAGGAGATGGCCTGTAGGTAGGGCTGTGCGATATGGACCAAAAGTCATATCTCAATATTTTTTGGCTTGATGGCGATACACAATATATATCTTGATATTGTTTATGCAGGTTATATGCTCAGATTTAAGATAAATTACAAACATTTTAATTTATTTATCTAATCCAATAAAATCTAAATCAATTACATTTGAGACAAAATAAAGTGCAAATACAGAATTTTACACAGATTTTTTAATATTTTTATTTGTTTTCTGACCACATAAATAATACAGAGACAATGTAACATATCCAAAAATAAACATCTTTTCGTCCATGCATTTGTTTTTAGTTAAATATTGTGAAAGTTCAATATTGCTCTTTTACTTTTATCTGTATTTTTTATTATTTAAGTTTGAACCACTGGATCAATATACTAGTTACTACCGTTTACTTGTAAAATGTGTTTAGTTTAGTATGTACCCAATAAAGAAGAGAACTGAAGGAACAGGAAACAGTTCTGAACCTTTTCCGCCAGTTCACCGACATGTTCGAGAGCTACTTTGGTTCTTAACAGTTGTTTCACAACCATGACAGGCCTCACACTCCAGTAGGTGGCAGTATATGCACCTGTCAAACAGTTTCCATTTGCTCTTAATATAGTAGAAAATATCAGTTGATTCACCAACTGCAGTTTCTTTCGGTGGATAATGAGAAGAGAATCAAACAAACTAGTCTTTTTTGGGGGGGATTTGGTTCATTACATTCACTTAAAAGATTTGTTGTTCACGAACGACACACCACTAGTTGGTCAGAAGGCTTTTCAGTCTGGCTTGCGACAGCACAACCACCACGGAGTGTAATACTTTCGTCGTAATGTACTATATGTTGCTGTTGTAAATTAGGTTTGTAGTGCTTCCAGCTTTTGTTACAACATGTTTATTTCACTCTCTACATATCACTTTGCTCTGTTGCTCATCCGACCATTTAAACCTGAACCATCTCCAAATGACTGAACCATTGTATATTTTCTTACAAACCAGCTCCTCGTTGATCTCGTCTCGTGGCTCTGTCGTCCTTCATCTTGCGACAGAAAACGTGAGTGAGTGGGGTGGGGGTGTGTTTACAAGCGAAGTGTGAGAGCGGAAACACGCAAGAACTAGTGATGTATCTAATTATTAATCAAAGAAAGACATGAGCACTGTGGAATAAGCAAATTAGATCACCCGTTTTATACGTAGTGACCGGTTTAATCCATTGTGAAATAGAAAAAACAACTCAATACATCTTTACACAGCCTTTTATCCTATAGCAAACACGCCCCCAAAACCCAGATGGCCCATCACTGGACAAGATGGCCTTTAACCTAGTCTTATTCCTGATCCCCCTTCCTGTCTTTAAAGGTTAGATGTCACAAGCCCTAAAGCTAATTATCTCCCTTGACCCACACCCCATGTGTCTACTAATGAGAAATCCAGAAACAAAAGGTTGACCCTATACATTCATCCTGCCCAGAGGTTTTACCACCCTCCGATTGTAAAAGCAAACATTCCTGAGCTGACAGTTTGAATGAGATAAAACAGGCTTCCAACACTAGACATTCACAGTATTTGATAATGGTTACAATTATAAACTTCAGTCTGTAAAAATAAAAGACTTAATATTCTATAGATTAATATGGGCTTCTCAAAAATACTAAACATGACAGGTACTACGAACACATTTCCAGATATTGTTAAATGAAAGGACATTCCATTTACTTTTAGAATACCAATTAAATATTTCTATAATAGTTATTTCTCACATTTATTACTGTTTACTATAAAAAATCTGTACACTAGCCAGTTGAACAAGGTTAAATAATTTTTTTTGAATGCAACATGTATATCGAGATGTTAACGATATTGTTTCGTCGTCTCTCGCTATTGAAAATATATTGATATATCTACAAAACTCGATACACCGCCCAGTCCTACATGTAGGGATGCGTCGCTGGGTTTCGACCAGGTCGTAGATATGGTCATCAAGCTAGACAGCATCCTACATGTACGGGGATGCACTGGAAGTGTGTACGCGCCACCATCAGGGCCAGCGTCCAGAGCTACACCCATGGAGATAGGAAGAGCGGGTGTCCAGGATGCACAGAGGGGAACTGGCAGGCATCAGGAGCAATGCACCTTTTGTGGCAAAAGAGGGCATTACGTGGCCACTTGTCACCTGCGCCTGTCGGGTCCAGGAGGCAGCGGCACAGGCACCCTTGGATCATCTCAGGTAGTCACCCCCTCACCACCCAGTTACACACAACTGACTATCACTGTAAAGTTTCCTGATTATTCTAATACAACCCAGCTTAAGGCCCTTGTAGATTCGGGGGCAGCGGGGAACTTTATAGACACTACATTAGTAAATGATTTAGGCGTTCTGCTACGTCTATTAGACCACCCTTTATCGGTACAAGCCTTAGATCGCAGACCGTTAGGGTCTGGATACGTTACGCAAGCCACCCATTAAAATGACATGTCTGGGAAACACCCTGAACACATAACGTTTCACGTTATCAATACCCCGTCACCCCCCATAGTATTGGGTTATCCCTGGTTAGCGCTACATGATCCCTCTATTTCCTGGTCCAATAGATCCATTACTAGTTGGTCCAAGGGGTGTCTGGGTAGGTGTCTGTCGGTTTTGCTAAGGGCCACCAAGTCTGGACAGTGCCCCCGACACTCCCATTCCCATTGAATATTCGGACTTGGCTCACGTGTTTTCCAAACAACAAGCGTCCAAATTACCACCCTTATCAAGCCCTGAATAAGATTACCATTAGGTACACCTATCCCCTTCCACTCATTTCTCAGGGGGTCGAGTTTATGCATGGGGCTCGCTTCTTTACATAATTGGATCTCAGAAGTGCCTACAACCTTGTGCGTATCCGGTAGGGAGACGAATACAAGATAGCATTTAATACATCATCAGGCCACTATGAATACCTGGTCATGCCATATGGTCTGATGAATGCTCCGGCAGTTTTCCAAGCATTCGTAGTGTGACCAACATGTCACTCTGGTTCGAGTGCTTGGAAGATTTCTGGAGAATGATTTATATGTTAAGGCAGAAAAATGCTTGTTCTTCCAGTCGTCTCCTTTCTGGGATATCACATTTCCGTGGACGGGGTGAAGATGGAATCGAACTGAGTTAACGCTGTGCGTAATTGGCCGACCCCAACCATTGTGAAAGCAGTACAACGGTTTCTAGGTTTCGCCAATTATTACTAGAGGTTCATTTGTGGTTTTGGCAAGGTAGCAGCCCCTATCACGTCCCTGCTGAAGGGTGGGCCAGCCAGGCTGCGGTGGACCCCTGAGGCGGATAGCGCTTTCAATTCGCTGAAGGCGCTGTTCTTAGCCGCGCCTGTTTTTCAACCTGACCCGATGTTGCAGTTCGTAGTGGAGGTGGACGCTTCTGAGAGTGGCGTGGGTGCGGTGTTGTCGCAACGGTCGGGCTCACCGGCCAAGTTACGTCCCTGCGCCTTCTACTCTTGGAAGCTGACCCCTGCTGAGCGAAACTACGATGTTGGCGATAGGGAACTGCTCGCCATTGTCAAAGCCCTAATGGCATGGAGACACTGGCTTGTGGGGGCTAAACACCCTTTTCTCATCCTGATGGAACACCGTAACCTGGAGTACATACGAGCAGCACGGAGACTGAACCCTCGCCAGGCAAGGTGGGCACTGTTCCAAGCTAGAATTACGTATTCCATTACGTATATTTTCCGGGCAGTAAGAATGGTAAGACCGATGCCCTGTCCCGACAGTATGACAAGGAGGACAGAGTAGTTGAAGATAGCCCCATTGTGCCTGCAGCATGTATAATCGCTCCCGTTATGTGGGAGAATAGATGCGGAGATTCAACAGGCACCGTGCACTGCTGATAACCCGGCGCGGTGTCTTGCTGATCGTCAATTCGTACCCGAGTCTTCCAGGGATAGGCTTATCCACTGGGCTCACACTACTCTCTCCTCTGGTGATCCCGGGATCGGTCGTACCATTCACTGTCTAACCAGCAGGTATTGGTGGCCCACCTTAGCTAAGGACATGCAGGTTTATGTTTCCTCCTGCTCGTTATGTGCCCAGAGTAAAGCTCCGCGGCACCTACCTACAACAATTTTGACCTGTTTCAGGAGTGAAGAAATCTCTTTAAAAGTGATGGGATTCAACTAAATAACTCTGGAGTGTGAATGCTTGCAGGCCATCTGAACTAAAATATCCTCCACTTTTCCACAGTTTCAACAAAGAAGGAAGTAGAAAACAAACAGCAACACTCTCCTATCAGGCTGCTTTTTTTAAAATGTGGAAAAAAGTGATGAAATAGATGAGCTACTTTCTACGTGCACCAGTTTACAACAGTCATGCAAACCATGCTACTATTTACAGTTTCATTGAAAATAGCAGTTTTTGTGTAATTCAGATGAATAGCTGTGTTACAGCGCATGATGACTTTAAAAGAAACACAGAGAAGTTGGTGACCAGTCCATCTGTATCCAAACAAAGTGATAAGAACACTGTTGTGAATTCTATTACTGTTTTGACTAGAATGAGGGCAAACAAAATATAACCATCTTATTATCACCCTGTAATCTCTTCAAACCTGATAAACATCCCTCAACACAAAAAAGCCAAGGTTTGAAATGTGGGGGGTTTCGGGGGTCCGGGGACCCTCCATAAATCATTAGGGACCCTCCATACATCATTAGGGACCCTCCATAAGTCATTAGGGACCCTCCATACATCATTATGGACCGTCAATAAGTCATTAGGGACCCTCCATAAGTCATTAGGGACCCTCAATAAATCATTAGGGACCCTCCATAAGTCATTAGGGACCCTCCATACGTCATTAGGGACCCTCAATAAATCATTAGGGACCCTCCATAAGTTATAAGGGACCCTCCATAAGTCATTAAGGACCCTCCATAAGTCATTAGAGACCCCCCCATAAGAATATGTTTTGTGATTTAGGTGGGTCCCAGACAAATGCATTTTAACATTGAATAAAATAATCGATGATCATTGTGAAAATTATAGGTCTTTAGAGACGCTTTATAATTTACAACAGTAATATATTTATTTCCTGGCACAAGGCAGCGGTCAGGCCAGCCAAGTACGAGTGAGTTCCTATTCAGTGTCACAGATTGGTGTTGTGCTGCTTGAACAAACCTCAAACTGAAACCTCACACAAACAGTTAAGACTAAAATTGTGAATGAAAATCCTATAAGTGATGTGATTATGTTAATCTCTCCATAATAGCTTATAGTACAATATTAGGAGATCCTAAATCAAATGTTGAATTGCCTAGATACCCACCAATGATTAGTTTTTGTCAACGTTTCTTGCTAGCTTTCTGGGTATTAAAGCCAAATGTGCTACCAGCTAAAACCACTATAAATATTCTTGTTGATGCTGGGAGCAATGACCTTTATATGAGTGACATTGTGGGAGAAATCATTGATAATGCAAGGAATCACTGATAGTTGATATTTAAATTGTATTCTAAATTAACGGAGTGTCTTTCATTCAACTGTATCTAAATATGTTACAGTACAATTGTCATGTTTGATGTTTTTGAGAAGGCCTTGACAAGCTGAAGAAGAAGAGAACATTTTAATTACAAATAATTAAATGTCTAATGATTAAGGTTCCCAAAAAGTCTGTTTTACTTTGTTTTAAGGAATGAGAGAAACAGATTGTTTAGATAGGGGTTGGGCAGTTTGTGACATCAGTTGTGACATCTGGCATTTGATAAGTAGTCATAAAGGGCAGGAAGAAGGCTCCAGAATGTGTCCTGGTTTCCTTTAAGCTTAGGTCAGCATAGGTTAAAAGGTCAAGGGGTTGACAGCGTGACTAAAAGACAGTTAGAGAAAGGTGTAGTGTCACTTGGACATAGTAAGAAAATATTGTCCAAACAATACCATTTAACTGCGCAACATCAAACAATTAAAAAATATTCTTCGTCTCCTAAAAGATTTGTGCACGCCCCTACTGGCAATTCCTAACCACTTGAGACCTCTGGAGCTTTAAGACTAAAATGGCACTTTGAGAAGCTTGATAAATACTGGCCTTGTGCAAGTGTAACACAATGACGATAGAAAAGCAATGGCAAGCAGCTAGCTGTGTTTCATTGGTTTGATTGATTGAAGGACTATTCAATTGCGTACTTACAGAGTCAGGTGATAGCCAGACTATTACTTCCACTGTCCTGTAGTGTGAATCTGCATATTAGCTAAATATTAAGTTTCACTAAACAAGTTTAACATTTAACATTTAGATTTAATATTTAACATTTAAATATGATATTTAACATTTAAATTTAATATTTAACATTTAAATATGATATTTAACATTTAAATATAACATTTAACATTTAGATTTAGATTTAACATTTAGATTTAACATTTAGGTTTAGATTTAACATTTAGATTTAACATTTAGGTTTAGATTTAACATTTAGATTTAGCATTTAGATTTACATTTTACATTTAGCATTTAGATTTAACATTTAGATTTAGATTTTAGATTAATATATTTTTACAAGAAGAGTAAATAAGACAAAGTTCACATATATTCCTGTAAATGTGGTAAAAAGTGACTTCAAAAATTTAACACCACTTTTAAAAGCTGTGACGTTTATAGACAGGTGAATCCAATGAGGAGAAAATGTATTTTAGGTGGCCAATTGCAAGTTGTTGTTCTCTTTGACTCTGACCTCTGAAAACGGGCAACATGGGGGCCTCAAAACAACTCTCAAATTACCTGAAACAAAGATTGTTCAACATTATGGTTTCAGGGAAGTCTACAAAAAGCTATCACAGAGATTTAAGCTGTCAGTGTCCACAGTGAGGAACATAGTGAGGAAATGGAAGACCACAGGCACAGTTCTTGTTAAGGCAAGAAGTAACAGGCCAAGTAACATATCAGAGAGGCAAAGGTGAAGAATGATGAGAATGGTCAAACACAGCCCACAGACCACATCCATCTTGCTGCAGATGGTGTCACTGTACATTAGGGATGTGCGGTAAACTGGTACTGATGAAGTACCGCAGTACTGTAATTTCTAAACAGTACTATACTAGCATTTCATGTATTTCTATACTTTTAATTAAAACATTGTAAAAAACATTTATCTTGCTTTTCATTTGAACGAAAGGAGCAAAACATCTGGCAACATTAAATCCATTGCAAAATAAATGCTGTGACGTTAAGGAAATAGGCGTGCCTATGCCCTTCAGATTGTGTCTGTGTAGAAATGAGAGAAACTGGCTGCTTAGAAATGCAACGCAGCACAGTCGTCCTAAAGTCTAATAATAAAGGGGCAACTAAAAACACTGCAATGTCAATTTGAAAAGATGTTTCAAAGATTGTCTCACGAATGGGGCAAGACTGAACCTCTGGAAGCATGTGTCTCACAAAAAAGATCAATGAAAAGTGTAGAAACACATATTTTTACAGTTTAATAAGTCAAATGCAATTGTACACATTGTAACACATTTGAATTTTCTCAAAAATAAGTCCCACGTTTACTTCACTACTATGTGACCAGTCGTGATATTCTCATTTTCGGGGGTCCAGCTTCACCCAAAGCGCCGCTGGGTAAGATTCATTCCTAGATAAGGTACTATCACATATGCACAGCCACAAATTGGATGTATGTTCCCATTCCGTGAGTAATCATAGGATATCAGGCAAGATCGGGTATATTGAAAAACAATCATGTTTTCTCTGTATGCAGAAAATGTACGACTATTCAATTGTTTTAAAAAAATGTAAAAAAACTATTTAACTACCACTTTTAGTATTATCTAGATTTGGTTTGAGAATTCAATTTGGAAATTATAAGAAATTACTAAATGTAAGCCAAATATACATGACCTGAATGAATCTGCTATAAAAAAGATAAGAATTTAACCCCTGGGGGAAATTCAGGTGTTTAGAGTAAACAGAATAGGGGCAATCAGGTCTATACAATATAGCCAGTAATATAACCAGTAAGTAAAAATATGAAATGGAAAAAACTGAATATAGATAATAATATTGTGTATTACATACAGATGTCACACGATAAAGTGGTGCTTTTTGTACCTCGGCACCAATCTGTGCATTTAGTTGCCAATAAATGGTCTACACTCGTCGCTGGGTGGTGCTAGACCACTTAAAAAGAAACAGGAGATGGCAGTTCTAATGATTCCTAGAGATACGTTTTTTGGAGACATATACTGATAATAAATCAATGTAATTGTATTGTTATACACAGTAGAATACCTTTCATAATTTAAAAGATGTCTTGTTTGTTTTAAATTGAATCCTTTGTGAAAAATTTTAACTATTTAAACAGTATATTAAAATACAGTTTTACTTCGTGGGACAAAAATGGGTAACAAACGATGTTTAGTCGTCATACAAAGCTATAACCTATGTAAGGTGCTCCCTCAAAAGATATCTTCTCTTTTTCACATGAATCCCCAGAGCACTGTTGTGTAGCGGGCAAGATCGGTTGTGATTAGTCACATTTTTCAGTGTAGGAAGTTGTAAGTTCTAGACCAGCTCAGGACCATCTCTTTTTTTCTCAGCTTGTTTATAGAGGATGCATTCAAATAGTTTTTTTATTAATTATGATAACTAGTTAGTTATAAACTCCCATTACCTGGTCATTTAGGTTTTATTTAATAACTGTATTTAAGATTATTTTAATTCAGCAACATAGAATAGGCCTATGCTTACAAATGTATACTATAGGTAATTAAAGATATATTTTTATCTGTCACCCTTTGTGCTGACCAGACCAGACTGAGATCATGAAGAAGTTGGCAGAGAAAAGTGTGCATCATTTTTGTAAGAAAGGTGACACTTTAAATCTCCCCTCAGCCAGACCTGCTTTGATGGCCAATTAGCTCTAGTCATTGTGTTACAAAACCCCCAACCCTCCACGTGCTGATTACATGAAAATATTCCCTAACAAAAAAACATGTTGTTCAAAGTGTTACTGTAGCTCAAAAGAAAGTTTAGTAAAGTCTAGGTATGGGCCAATACCAATTTTTATGGAAGGACAAAACTTTCTATAGAAGAGAGACAGTATGTAGACAGGAAAAGGAAAGGAAACGTGTGTCTTTAAGAGGTCTATAGGCCTGGGCCTACCTTATATGAAGAGAAGCTCACATCAATGTCCATTCTGGGACGCAAACTGGGGAATCTTTAAAATCCAGTGGTTTTAGTCCGGCTCAATAGATAACATATAGGCTGAATAAATGCACTGGCTATCTTGTCCTAGTACATTACTTTTTTTTTCAAAAATGAGAGTTATGCTCCTTTCAAGGTGAGTTGTGCTGCATTATTGTTTCCTAATTGTTTGGGATAAATGTTATATATCCACAATTCCTTGGTTAGTCTATGTTGTCTCCTCCAAAATGTAAGCATGGAAAACGGAATAGGGAATTATTGGCTACACCTGCTATTTCTTTCTTTAAAACCCAATTAACACAAAACATTTTTTGTAGTTTGTCCGTTAATGTTATTAGAATGATTTGATGTTACAAGTCTCTTTATAACATTTTTTTCCTCCAAAGACAACAAAGTAAATGGATGAGAAATAAATAATCCACCTCTTCTAACATCCAATATTTCCACACGATCACACTTTTTAATGCTAGCCATCTTGACAGCAGTAGTGTTTGAATTGATTGAAGATTTTTTCTTAGTTACGTTACGTATGACGAAAGCACATTTGTGCATGCACTCAGGGACCCATAGGGATTGTATTAAGAGGCTCTGATATTTAGGAATACGTATTTTAAACAAGAGTCTATGAGTGAAGTCTTGGGCAATTTTCAACGTCACTGAAATCGCCCCAAATTCATTGGCGGGACCTTTAGAAGCACGACTTCAGCCTAATTGGACATTTAGTGGCAGATCAAACGTCTAGATTAGAACACTGATAATGCTGTTGCCGTTATAGAATTGGTTGGAAAAAAATCCCTTATTTTCCGTTTGGCAGTGCGTCGCCCATATCGCCCCAATGAACACACCGCCCCTGGTGAGAGGTATGATGTTGATAGGGAGATATTTTATAATAAGGTTAGGGAGGCTAAATTGGTATGGGACCTGGCTGGGGTGCTTGGGGGGGGGGGTAGAAAGAAGGAGGTCGTGCTAAAGGCATTATTTATTCTTCTTAGTAGTACAGGACTTTATAGTAGGATATAACAGGGAGGCTGGCCTCACACTCCAGTGCAGTAGGTGGCAGTATATGCACCTTAAGTTGGATGCGATCTGTCAATATACTGAAAGAAGAAGAAGCAGGTTGTGCCAGAATTGCAAGCAAAAAATCAGGAATCGCAAACGAGAGCGCTGGCTATGGAGGACCGAGTCTGCCAAAATAAGAATTAAATAAATATATGCATCAATAAACAAATTTATACATAAAAATATACATAAAAATAGAAAAATATAAAATTATACATTTATTAATCAATATTATTTCCCTATTTATTTATTTCCGTGATCATTTATTCAAGTTTTTATACATTTTTATATTAATTTATTTCCATATTCTTTTATTTCTGTATTTATTTATTTCTGTATATATTTATTTCTGTATTTCCAGATCTTTAAGCTAATAAGGAGGCTGTCAATCAAAGCATGTCACGGTGTCACCTTTTTCCCATTGGTTGATCGGTATCAGAATGTGAAGATCGATTTTACATGCCTAGATTACTATGTTTGTAGGCGTCATATTTCAATATACAATTCCGTTAATGCCAGAGCAGTCGGACGCCCTTCTCGTTGTAGCCTATCCATTTCATCAAAGAATAGAACTGTCAGTGCAATGTTCCGTTGTTGTGAAAACACACGCACACAAACACACCAAGTTACCCACACACACAGAAACTAAGTACGCCGGAGCGAGAGAGCAGTTACGGTAGTTAACGAAGCACAACAGGTGACACCGAAGCCACAAAACGCAACTAATCGGCACAGTTAAATGGATTTTCTGTTTGTGACATTGCATCTCTTTTTGGGGTTGGTTAAAAAATAATTTATCTTACAAACCAACCCCGTGTTGTACCCTGGGTTTTTTCCCAGCTGCGTTTTTTACGTTCACAATCTGTTTCTATCACAGACCGTATATATGGTTTCTATCTCCCGCTCTTGGCTTGCTTGCTATGGCTGAACGATTAAGTCCCGCCCTCTCATTAGCTTAAGGAAATAAATATATACGGAAATAAATAAATACAGAAATAAAAGAATATGGAAATAAATGAATATAAAAATAAATAAATACAGAAATAAATGATCACAGAAATAAATAAATAGGGAAATAATATTGATTAATAAATGTATAATTTTATATTTGTATATTTTATGTATAAATATTTTTATAGAAACATATATTAATTTATTTATTTATTTCTTATTTTGGCAGACTTGGTCCTCCATAGCTGGCAGCGTAACCGCAAAGCTGATATTGAAAGCAAAAGTCTGATCAGTGAGAAAGCAGCAGAAGGAACTGTAAACAAAAATACAAATTATCAAACAAGTAAAAGATCAACGGTTTGTTTGCACGTTAGAAGTTTTACTTTTGACTTTTTTTGCTTCATTGAGTTTTATTTTCTATTAAATTCTTATTTTGTTTGCTATTCAAAAGGTTTTGTTTGACAAATTGGCACAAATCTGATTCCATAATATCGTTCTTTCTCTCGCTCTTGTTATTTGCCCATATTTGTGAGAAAAAATGTTTCGAATTTTTGTCATCTATGTTATCATTTTTTAAACTCACATTGTCTTTGACTGATGTTTTTTTTCTTTATAAGTCAAATCTGAAGACATGGTTTTATGTAAAGGTTTACAGCACAACCAGAGAAAATAAAGAATTCACTAAATACATTTCATGCATATGGTTTAATGTGTTCTTGTATTCAATGTCCCATACACTATACACACCAAATGTGAAACCAAATATAGGCCATTTTCGACTTCAGAGGCCCTTAAAATTGTCATTTGAAATAAGTAGAAAAAAACTAATGATCAGGTTTAATAAAGGACGTCCCATTAGGGTTGGGCATCGTTTTGATTTTAACAATTCTGATTCCAATTCCAATTCCTTCTTTCGATTCCGGTTCTTATTGATTCTCGATTCCGATTCTTTAATAACTGGGATTTAAATGGTCACATTGCCTTGTCGGCAGTATGCGCAAACGTTCAGCACACATGGTGTCTCCGACAGTTGAGAACACGCGTTCAATAGGTGCAGAGGAGGCCTGGACACACAAAGTGGTGCTGTTTTTTCACCACATAAGCTGTAACGTTTGTGGCACTCTTCCACATTCTCCGCTGTAATTTTTCCATTGACTGCTAACGTGAACGGAGTTTCACGCTGCAGTTGAACGCTAGCAGCAGTAGGTTTGCTAACGTTACTTGTGTTAGCAATTTGCGTAATGTTAAATCTATCTACGAGAGAAAAAATCTGAGTAACGTTGTTATTCATACCAATCTTATCGATTCGGCAAATGTTTAATCATATTTGTAGTGCATCCTCCAATGCAAGAAATTGGGATTGTTTTTTAGGTAAAATGAAGCCACACCTTTGAATGGCGCTTTTGTGTGCTTGGTCGCGGATAACACAACAGCCTGGCAATACGGTGGCTGGCTGGCCGCTACAGAAAGCGTTTTGGAATCGTTCGTCGTGATCGAAATCAAATTTTCCAAACGATTCCGATGGAATCAACTTTTTTTAAACGATTTTAAGTTGGAACCGGTTCTCGATGCCCAACCCTACAAACCTGATATGAAACTATTTTACTGTAGCATTTTGAAGATATATCTCAATATAGGCAATAAAAATGTTGGTTTTTCAAAAAAAAGATGTGTGCAATAGTGCTGAAACGATTCTTCGAATAACTCGAATAACTCGATTACAAAAATGTGTCGACACAAAATGATTTGCCTCGAGGCTTCATTTAATCAATGTTACCGACGTTGTATCGCGCACGGTGGTTCCCCACGGATGATTATTACTGTCGCACACCGGGCTCACGCTGCTAGCGACAATGACTCTGTCTATTTATTATATAAGCAATCCAGATTGCAAATGTAAATGGTCTTATTAAAATATTAGTAAGTAAATATGTCACACTTTTCTAATAGAGTTTAGTGGCATATTTTCGAAATGTGCAATGTTTCCTTTGTTACGCGATGTTT